>JAVYIG010010583.1:0-27500 GCA_035222895.1 Strongylocentrotus droebachiensis | reverse complement strand
GTTAAAGAGTGAAGGAGGTAAAGAGTTGGAGATGAAAGAGTAGGATGAAATGATTTTGTTCCATCTTTTAAACTTTAAATGTCAAGTACACGTGTTTATGTCTTCGCCAAATCTTCTCCATGAGAAGAAATGCTCACAGGGAAGGCTTTGGGAAGTAACATCTTCTTTTAGAATGAGATCACCGCGACTTCCCCACTCAAAGCTCAGCACGAACACCATGAAATTACTAACATGATACATTGACAAACTTTATCACCCATCGCTGTCGGATATTATACAAATAACGCACGTCCCAGAGTGCAATAGCGGTGAATGCAGTACGCGCGAGGTTTCTTTAGATTGGTGCCGCTCTGTGCAACGAGCCGCTTGCGGCGAGTTGACAGTGCGAACCATCTGAAGAAACCGAGCGAACACTGCATTTACGTTTCGCACAACAGGGTCAAGTGCGTTATTTGTTTTATAAAATAGCGACACAAACAGCAACAAACAAAACTTTAGATCTTAAGTATACGAGAGTTCGATCTAGATCTAACTTAGAGTTATGTTGGTTCTAATAGAAATAAAATGAGGGTCTAAGACCTTGCAGGCTTACCAAAAAGTCCACGGGATTCATTGTTTTATTAAAAATAAAATGCATAGGGTGTCTAGAGACGAGTCTACATCAGACAGCTGAAATTCCTGGCTTCATTATAAAATCCAAAAGTCAAAACAGGCCTAAATCCAAGGCAAAAGTAAAATAAAAATTTGCTTTTTAATAATACCCCGCTGGCCGCTCTAGCTAGCTAGCTAGAGCTAAGCTACGCGTACGTTGCGCTGGGGATCATGGTGGAGCGTACAATATTAGCTACGCGTAGCCTACAATAATTGCAATGCACTCGAGGGAGCGCGTACTACACGTACGCGCGCGCACTGGATCTCCATGGTCACGCGTACGCGCCGTGCAATATAACTTTTTGCTGCGCTTTTTCTTCACTCATTTCTGCAAAATCGTGCTTGCATCAAAAATTTGTCAATGTCATGTGACGCGTATTGACCAATCACGATGCTTAAAATACTAGAGCCATTTTATAATAATGATTAAAGATTCCTAATAATCATTGCACAGCACCAAGCTCGAGTATCACACAACATGTTCAAAAATGCGTAATGCGATATGGTTGCGCGTGGCCGTACAGCGTGTGTTTTGGCGGGAAGGGCATGCATGCATCCATGAGCGCCCGGGATCCAAATAATGCTCTTGGTCTACAATGACTTTCGTGCAATGACCCCCAAAGGCATCCACTTTCGCGGGAGAAAATTATGTGTTACATGATATGAAACGTCCTCGAATATACCATCGTGTGCTGAAGAAGCCGCGGTATGACTGAATGAAGCTCAACTCAAACTTTTATACCGAGCAGGTATAAAGGTCGAAGTTGATACCAGGTACTTGATAATAAACATGATGAACATGCAGTGTTGAGGCGACAGGGGGCACGGTTTCCCCCATCGTATGGTTGAGAAATGATGAGAAAGAAGAGGAAAAGGGAAAGGAAGAAGGTGATAAGGATGAGAAAAGAAGACGCCTAGACTTCATTCCGCTCCCCTCCTAGTTAGTAGCCTTGTAAATTCGTATTTTATTTTCCGAGTAAGACCTATCATGCGCCCTCCCCCAAATCATGCCATTGCCCCCTAAAATGAGCACTTACACGCTACGCCACTGTGAACATACACCCACATGTTGATTTCTTGTTTACAAGAAGGACATATCAGAGATATGAGGATGAGAGAGAAAGTGTAGTTGGTAAATTATTCAGTTTAGTGCTATCATTATGAGTGGGACTAAAAGCTGCAAGAAGGGATCAAAATCCTCTCATCTTCTTATCCCTCCAATCACGTGACAGTGAGCCGGAGGCTATCTTGATATGAGGACACTACTGACATCCTTACATCCACTCCTCTTGTTCATGAGGGTTTACAGTCGATGTAATGACAAATAAAATGCTTTGCTGGTAGCTAAGAGTAGAGCAAGGAAAGAAAACAGAAAGTCAACTAAGTCTTTTCTTCGGTGATGGCGTGGTGAGAGGAAATGGATGCCTGGGAGGATATTTTATTTTTTCAAGAACAATTTCTGGAAGTGATTAAAAGAATTGCGTAAACCCAAAGGGAGGGTGTTGCTTTTTGAAATTTACTCGTTAAAATGCCAGAAAGATATTGCGGTATATGCATGGCTGCTCAATGATTATTCCACTCCCTGTCCGTGGAAGGATTCCCCCTTTCAATTTCTGTATAAGTTACTGTCAGCCACCCATCGTTAACACAACACAATCCCCCAAACGTCCCTGTTTACCATAACCAAAAGTAACGCATTCGCAATCATCATCGCCTCCTCCATCGCAGTGATCACCTCCACCACCACCACCACCACCACCACCACCACCACCACCACTACCACAGTCATCATCACATTCACCACAATCATCACCACCACCATCATTACGATAATCGTTATCACCACCACCATCACAACCATTGTCACCACAATTGCCACCACCACTACCACCACCAAGAAAATCACCATCAACACGGTCTCCACCACAAGAATAACAATCGCCACCGCCATCATCCCAATCACCATCACCACCATCACCACCATCACCAAGATAATCATCGCCAGCTTCACCACCACAATCACATTCACCACCCATCACCACAACCATCATCACTTTCATCATCACTTTCATCCAAACCTTCACCACCACCACCACCACCACCACCCACCACCCACCACCACCACCACCACAATCGACTTCACCTTCACCTGAATCATTATCGCTACCAAAATCATCATCATCTTCACCACCACCCAACGATAATAATCACTATCATCACTATAGTCATCATCTCCATCAACACAACCATTATCGGCCACCCTCTCCCCATCCACCATCACCAAAATCATCACACACCACCACTACCATAACAATCACCGGCACGACAATCACAATCGTTACAATCATCTCCATCCCTACAATCACCACCATCATTTCAATCGTCATCACCACTATCATCCTCACTTACGATCATTTCAACCATCGCCACCACCACAACACTCATCGCCACAATCACCACTACCGTCACACCGCCATCATCACTACCATTCGTAAGCATTGCCATCATCATGATCATAATGATGATGCACTTTCCTTTCAGAAATAGGATGCTATCATCCACATATCATTTTTATCATGTTGCACTTACAATTCACGAAGCATGGTCAGATTCTTGAAGCTGTCGTCATGGAGATGCGTGATGCGATTATCCGACAAATCCCTGCATCAAAGAAGCATGTATAAATTTACATATTTACCATCTTAAAGATTTGCGTGAGCTTCTGTTAATAACGGGTATAGAGTAATGGCCCATAACTCTGAATAATTCTCTTCAAAATCACAGTAGAGACCCCCCCCCCCCCCACCCCAATACCCCACCTCCATAAAATGGTGATATCAGATTTTGTATCATATAATCTACTTTGAATTCCCTTCTGCGCTATGGTATCTAGTCTTTGACAGGGGCACATGCAGTTACAAATAAAAAACGATTTATTGAAATTGATAGACATGAATATAAATTATGATTTGAATATAATTTATAAATGATTATGGTCTCTAGATATTCTGTATTTGTGTGGACAAAGTTGAGTGCTTGTGATGTGATGTATCGCACATTCTAGTTAACCAGCAAATTATAGCTTTGAAACATCTTTTGAAGAATATAAATTGAAGGATTTTCTCCTCCTTCCCACCCACGATTTGATACCCTCATATCGAACAAAAGAAGAAAAGAAATTTGTATCTCGCGTCTATGTGTCTAATTACTAAACAGACAAGAAAAGGAAACACATTCAAGCCCTCTAACGTTGATCTTCAAACCCACACAAAATCGAACTAAATTGGTAATGTAGACGTCTCTTAACATCTCCTTCATCATGAATTCCAAGTACTATTCGTCTCAAATTCGATGAGATATTTTCTACTAATAGCTGAAAAACAGAATTAGACTTGTTTGGATGTTGGTAGAATCGACTACATTTCATCTTCAAAACTTAACCAGTAACCTTCAATGTAAACTTGAGATTTGGAGCAGATTGTTGGGTAAATATCCACAATTTTAAAAAGAAGCTTGCATGAAAGATAAAACATGAGCAATGATACTTACAAATATAAAGTATCGGCTGGAAGCCCCTCCGGGACTCTGTCCAGTTGCTTTGATGTGCATGCTATTTCCAGCCCCATTGGTTCGACTGATTCCCCAAAAAGTGGATCGGCAAAAGCGCTGGGGTACACGTCTTGTAGCGATTCATAGTAGTCGAAATTAACCATCGGGTCCTCGTGTAGGAGAACGCATCGGCATACATCTGGGTATGTCCCCGCATCTGAGGATATAAATAAGACTTGTTTTTAGAGAATGAGTAACAGTTGAACATGATTATCTACATATATATTCAGCTAGAAGTCTTTAGTAGGCCGTTTTCAAAAATATATTGGCTAATGCCTTATAAAATTCAACACTTTTGAAATGATATACTTTGGAAATCCTGCCCTAAAATATAAGACGACCCTTTTAGAAGAATTGAACGAAACACAAAATAATACTTATCTCTACTGAATCGCCTGTTATAAAAGATCGAGCAATTATATATGAAAAAGATAGCAATCGCCATCAAAATTTCCATTCACTTTTTTAACCTTCCGATTAACCATGCGATAGCATTTTTTGGGGTCTTTCCAAATATAATAACCTTATGTGCGAGTGGTGTACGAGTTGACTCCCCTCTTACAAATATATATTAAATTGTGATCGAAAAAAATTATGTATTATATTCCTTTTTCTTCTTTTAAACAGAAGGGGCGGCTGATGTGGCCTTTGGATACGCCCCTGTACTTACCACACGCTGGAGGTATGAAGTCATCTTCCTCAGATGAGTCGTCCCGTTTGCCCTGGTCCTTGAAGGTATATATACGTCTGTTTACATCATCAACTGTTATAGATACAACATAATATGACATTGTTTGAAATCACTGTTTTACAGATTTTTAGCTGGTTTTGATAGTTGGTATATTGACTTTCTCCTGTATGAACGAAAATTAAAGGCATGAGTTAAAACGAGCACACCTAAAGTATTACAGCATTTTGTAGTAAAAAGTAGTAATAATAATAATAATAATTAACAACATTTGTATAGCGCTTATCACAAAATATGTCTCTAAGCGCTTAAGAAAAATAGAAAGAGAAGGAATTACAGCCAAATATTAAGTTATACATAATAAATAGATAGTGGACAATCAAGGGGGGCTGCATATGCAAATGAAAAAGGCTATTTAACAAAAAAGTAGGTTTTTAACATGGATTTGAATTTGTCTGTTGAAACTGCTTGTTTTATACATTGAGGTAAATTGTTCCAGAGTTGAGGGGATGCTGCATAAAAAGTTCGGGAACCATAAGACTGGGTATTGGTGGCAGGAACTATTAAGAGTGATTTCTTGTTTGAGCGCAGGTTGCGGGAGGGTAAGTATTCTGATATCAGCCTTTGAAGGTAGACTGGAGCCGTTTTTGTCAAACATTGGAACATGAATTCATGTAGTATCACAAATACCTGGTAGGAATTTATTTCTTGAAACGCAGCGCGCGTAACAGCTGCACTGCTAAAGCCATGGTAATTATGCTGCATTATTGTAGAGCGCTTAGAGACTTCTGATAAAGTAAGTATTAGGCGCTATATAATTATAAGCACTATAATTATTATTAAATACGACAATAAATCATTTATAGATATGAGAACAAGGAAACAATGTTCGCTTCCACTATTCTCCAACGTATCGTCTTTTATATATATTTTGTGCATAGACAATGTTTGTTTTCTGATGCATTTGACATGTATGGATTCAGTTACACGAGGTAATGAATCGTATATTTTCCTACTTTTTTTTTTCTACGTGGGCTTCTCGCCAAAAATTCGTGTTTTGGTGTACCTATAATCAGGCGCGGATCCAGGATTTCTTAGAGGGGAGGGCCCAAATTAGAAATTATGCGAGCCAAATATTGGTACGTAATGGTGACCGACAGTGAAGTAATGCGGGGGGGGGGGGGAGGGGGGGGGTCGGTGCAGGGAGTGGCGAGTTTCCCCCTCCCTCCTCCGTGAAACGCGGAAGCTTTGACGTTTCATTAAATTATTGGAGAAAGGAGACGATTCGTTGTACCGTTCTCGAAAATAATTCTCGTCTGAATTTTGTTTTTCCCTTCCCGCGCGAAGCGAGGAAAATTTTACGACTTATTAAATTATTAGAAAAAGAAGACGATTCGTTGTAGAGTTCTCGACTCTTAATCCTCGTCTGAATTCAGGTTCCCCCCCCCCCCCCTCCCGCGCGAAGCGCGGAAGCTTTTAAGTTTCCTTAAATCATTAGAGAAAGAAGACGATTCGTTGTAACGTTCTCGAAAATATTTCTCGTCTGAATTTAGTTTTTCCCCTCCCGCGCGAAGCGCCGAAAATTTTACGACTTATTACATTATTAGAGAAAGAAGACGATTCGTTGTACCGTTTTCGAAAATAATCCTCGTCTGAATTTAGATTTCCCCCCCTCCCGCGCGAAGCGCAGAAGCTTTTAAGTTTCATTAAATCATTAGAGAACAAGACGATTCGTTGTACCGTTCTCGACTCTTAATCCTTGTCTAAATTCAGCCCCCTCCCCCTCCAGTGCAAAGCGCGGAAGCTTTGACGTTTCATTAAACTATTAAAGAAAGATGACGATTCGTTGTACCGTTCTCGACTCTTAATCCTCGTCTGAATTCAGGTCCCCCCTTTTAAGTTTCATAATAATATGAGAGAACGAAGACAATTGGCTGTACAGTTCTCGACTCTTAATCCTCGTCTGAATTCAGGTTCCCCCCTCCCGCGCGAAGCGCGGAAGCTTTTATTTTTCATTAAATCATTAGAGAAAGAAGACGATTCGTTGTACCGTTCTCGAAAATAATCCTCGTCGGAATTTAGTTCCCCCTTTATCCCGCGCGAAGCGCGGAAGCTTTTTCGTTTCATTAAATCATTAAAGATTCGTATTGCCGTTCTCCCCTCTGAATTCAGGTTCCCCCCTCCCGCGCGAAGCGCGGAAGCTTTGACGTTTCATAATATTATGAGAGAAAGAAGACGATTGGCTGTACCGTTCTCGATTCTTAATCCTTGTCTTAATTCAGTCCCCCCCCTCCCCCTCCCCTCCTGCGTGAAGCTTTGACGTTTCATTAAATTATTAGAGAAATAAGACGATGCGTTGTACCGTTCTCTATACTCTTAATCCTTGTCTGAATTTCAAAGATGTTCTTTGTCTGCTCCTTTTTCTTCATACGTCCTCTTCCGATTTGGGGAACGGCCCCCCCCCCCCCCTGGCTACGCGCCTGCGGTCAGATAAACACATTTTGATACCTTGTCCGACCCCGCAAGCTCAGGGGTTTAAGGCAATAAATTACGGTCAGATAAGCGTTCAGGGGCCGCCTTAATGCCCCTGGTTCTATTTTATTTCTCTTTAATATACTTTTTCGAAAAAAGTGGGGGGGGGGGGGGGGGGGGGGGGGGGGCTCGAGGCTCCCGATCCCCACCGTACCTCGGGCCCTGACATGTAGGAATCTCAAGAATCATATTTCTTGCCCGGTTGTAAATTTAGGAATTTGTCATTTTCCAACAAACACATACAAACGTATAATTTACTAAAAAGTGAGAAAAAACCTCGGAAATTATGTCATTTCAGCATTATTTGTAATCCACCGTTGTGGAATTAGAAATAAACCCAAGCCCCCCCCCCCTCCCCCCCCTCCCCCTCCTATCAGTACGCCAGTATCTCCTCTTTTACTTTTTTCTTTCCCTTTCCTTCCTTCTCTCTTATTTTTTTTAATTGGGGGGGGGGGGGGGGGGTCAAGAGCCTGGGAGGCAAGGCCCTTTCGGTCCCCCGATCTCCTTCTTTCCCCTTTTCTTTTCTTCTTCCTCTTCTTTCTTTCCCTTTCTCTCCTCTTTCCCTTTCCCTTCTTTTCCTTTCTTCTCTCTTTTTTTGTTTGGTTGTTGCGGGGGGGGGGCAAGGCCCGCTCGCCCCCCCCCCCCTTGATCCGCGCCTGCATATAATGTCTTGCATTACGTGGTTGTTAGTATCAAGGAGTAGATGTCGACGTGTGGGTTAAAAACCAAACATGAACTCTAAAACATCTTACAGCATATATATTTAAACCGTGAGACTAAACGAATTAAGGTCTTTATCTTTCACAGGCACAATTAGTCTTGATGGTGGAATCTCTTACCTGAAATGTAGCATAATATCATAACAATACATACACATGTCCCGAGAAGCGATCGACTGATACGAGTCTCCATCTTGGTCTTGAGTCGTAGTTGTGTAGTGATAGCCTATATAATAGTCATTAATGTACAGGGTGTATCAGCAAGTGAAACCAGATTGTGATCGGCGATATCTTAAGAACTGCTTGATCATCCTAATCTGGATTCCATAGGTAATATTAGAGTAGAATCCCCGAGTGTTATGTTAATTTCAATCTAATCTTAGAAAGAACCGCAAAGCTATGCTTTTTTTCTGCAAGACGTAGCACCTGATTTTATTCAAATGATACAAGAATAGCACGTTGAAAAAGCACCAGTGCATATGAGGGTATACTTGGAGTCTGAACATTTGGTGGCAAGCTCTCATATACACTTTATTTCTCTTTATAAAATGGGTGTTAAAAGTGATTTAATTGTCGTTTACGCCATTTTCTCTGATGTCTTAAGGTACTTTTATAGAAGTATAGTGATCTTCTAAACAGAATCATATTAGTTGGAGAAACCTTCGGGCGTGTCGAGCAATCATCTTTAATATGGAAATGCACATCAGAGACTTGATGTTTGGTATTTGTTGTTTAATTCTAATATATGGATATATTAAGAGTTACATTAGTTATGCAGTTCTTATATACTTGTATAACAATGCTTGGTTGTGTTCTTCAAAATATTGCTCATGTGAAAATTATTGAGATATGCGGGATTTAGAGAAGTGCCGGGTAAATCAGAGTTATATTGAAACAGTTCGGACTTTTTTAGTTTGCTTCACGTACTTAATCGATATTTTGAATGCATACTCATAACACTTTAGAAATAAAGTATTAATTTAAAGTATATCATTTTTTATTTCATCAAGAAATTATGAGTCAGAATTACATTTGTGTAAATGGAAAGCTACACCCCTATTGTTCCTCGATTATATTCATATTCAAATGGCTCTCAGTGTAAACTTAAAACAATCGTACGTTTAAACAACAAGAGGAACAACACATCATTAATTTGTGGTTTCAGCCTTAATCCTCAAATTATTGTTAAGAAGACACAACTACAACATAACTTTTTTTACTTTTAATTGAGGATGATTAAGTAATTGCCAAATATTGTGAATTAAAATCTCGTTGCGTCATAGTTGTTTTTCTTAGACACCCCAAATGAACCATATAGCAAACGCAAAAGATTCCAAAGGTCAAAGCATGTATAATATTGTAGTTACACGAACGTGATAAGCAAGACAAAATTTCAATTTTAAGTGGCTTAAATTTTCATCAATGCAGTTAAATGGAATAATTTCATTTCCAATTAGAGGAATTTTTCATTGTCAATGCAATTCGTGTTTAGTATATTTAGGAAAGTATTGTGTGAGGGTGTGTGTGCGTGTGCGTGTGTGTGTGCGTGGGTGGGCTGGTACCAAGTGCACTCATGATAACTGTGTTTTTACTTTGACTTCCACTCGCAAGAAGAGGACGTTCTCGGTTCGAGAACCCTGTAAATCGTTTAAAATTTGAAGCCCTTTCATAATAGGAATGCGTTTGAGGTGCGTGTCTGCATGTGTGCAGATGGTACACAGCCATTTTTCTGCAAGGTTTGATTCGTTCCCCACCCAGCCACTTGGCGCTAGTATAAATATAGTACTCTGTTATTATTAAGTCAGGCGTCCAGAGATACCAAAAAAAAAATGATACCAAAATATGGAGCAAGGGTAACCCTACCATAACATAATATACACATTTAGATAGAAAGCTCACACTTCAAATAGTACAAACATTCACAATTTTGTTTTAGTTTGGATTTTTTCTTCTTCTTGACTCAACCGGAAATATATTTGCATGGCACTACCTGTATGCGCCGATTCTTCATCTGGTAAGAAATTCGACATGAAATCATATCGTTTATTGATTTATTGCAGCTGCATAGACTCTTAAGCTTGACACCCACGCGATCGCGGGCTATAAAATGTCAATGGTTAACTTGATTAGCTGACATTGTGTATTTGCAAAAAGGCACGTTCAAAATATTTACCATAAAAAAGCAATTTCTGAAGGGGCGTTTTATTTGCATTGTTTATCTAAAGTGTTTTGGAGAAAACATTTTATTATTATTTGATACCTGCTATAAAGACATCAGACATAATACTACTTCTCTTGTCAAGTTCGGTTCTTTCATGTTTCATCAGAGCCTGAACAACAGCTTTCACATAATCATACTTTTAAAAGTTAAACAAAAGGGGATATTTTTTGGGAAGTTCACTCTGATACTAATATCACAAGCAGAAAAACAGATCAGTGAATGTTTTTGGGGAAAAAACATTAGCAATGCGAAATTAAGATTTTCAAAAGTTGTAATCGATTAAACGCAACTTGGCAATTACGTGACGCACCATACGAGCATATCCCATTTGCTCTGTACTGACATTTGCAAACATTTCAGTTTTCCTGGCTGTAGATGAGGATTAGGTCTCTTTAATCAAGGGTTTGTGTAAATTATATGTTAATTAATGTGATTGCATGAATCCATATTTTCTTTTTGTTACCATACATATCAAATTGGAGAGTTACCAATTTAAATGTTATAAATTCCAAATTTTTGAATACATACATTTCTTTTTCTCTATCGTATTTTGATCAAACGTTCACTGATCTGCTGCACGCAACTTCTCTGGTTCAAATTGAACCAACTCAAAAAACAAGGTTGACTTTGGACTTTCAAACGTTCTCACTTGCTCTTTCTATTTGTTTCTCTATCTCTCTCCCTCCTGATAGATACATATGTATATATATTTAAATATATATATGTGTGGGACCCACTGGAGTGAAGTTTCTAGGTTAGTACATAACATACTAATTAAAAGCGAAGAGGTCATGGAGTCAGAGTAAACCTATACTTCGTATAATCTGCGGGTTATAAACATTCATTAAAAGAACATACATTCACCCGTGTATAACCTAGACAAAGGAATGAAACATGAACTATGCTGGCACATTGCAGCTAAATGTATTAATTTCGTTTTATTTAACTTTTTACAAATTCACGATGAACCATAAAAAAGGCAAAATCACATTAAAATAAGACAAACATCGATACACTTTTGACATGCTGCAGTTAATACATGGAACGAGCTTCTTTTTTAAAAGCGTAATTTTTTGCTTCAAATGGAAATGAGAAACGAACATTCCCCGTCAAGCTAGATATGAGAAGCCATGACAAAAATACATTTCGTTCAAAACTAAATTCAAACCATAATAATCTAATATAAATTGTTAAAGATATTATGCACATGTATATGATTATACAGAAAATTGAAAAAAAATGAATGAGAAAGTACGTGGCTATCAGCAAAATATATGAATTTGTTACCGTAAGACGTCCCTTTAATTTTGTTGATAGCCATTCCAATCTCCTAAAGCAACATAACCTTACTATGGGTAGGAGTGGTGTAGTTTTCTGCATATTCACAATATCTATGTACACTTTAACGTGGTTACCATATCATCTGAATAAATGACTCGATGTATGATCACGAGGGCGTTCCGAAAAAAACAACATAACCCTCGAAATGTAGAAGCATTCGTGGTGCACATATACATAATTTGCTTTTCGTATCATCTGAAGTAATTTAGGAATGTATGATCAGCTTGCGCAACCTAACTTTAAAATGACCACTAAAATCTGGGGAATGACATGTTATGTATGGTCCGCCCTCATTTAGGTCTGCGAGAGCTTGACTTTGAATGAACCCTCGGACAGCAGAAATCAAGCAGCAGAAATGTGGTTATACAGAAGAATGCATTGGACTGACAGAATATCAAACGAAGATGTGCTCAACAAGGCATGTATCGATAAATCCCTCATTTACATAAAAAAGAAAAGACTTCTTAAGTTTGTCGGGCGTATCATGAGAAAAGAAAGCTCAGAAAACAGGACACTGTACGGAAAAGTGATGGAAAGAGAAGCAGAGAGAAACAGCACATCAACTATATGGATAAGTTCATTGGTTTGACTGGTAAACCGAAATAACGTCACAAAGAAAAAGAGATGGAAGTATATGTAGATGGAAAGCCTTGATAGCCAATATCTGGAACTGACAGGGCACCAAGCAAGCCATCATGAATAGGTATTCCGGACCAAAACATAAAATAAATGGAAGCTTGAATATCGAAAAGACGAAATAAGGTTACATTAAAGATAAAGTTTAGTTCTGGTCATGCAATTGCATTGTGAAAGAAAAGGTGTGGAATAGATCTGACAAAGTTGATCATGTAGCATGTAAGTATTGATGTGTACTGCAAGCTTCTGGAGTCATCAAAATCATAAATAAATTTGGCCCAGTCTTGGTAAAGGAACAAGCACTGTACACAGAAAGATGTATGTGGGACTACACAAATGGTGTCGAGCCTACTTACCTTGATTTCCCTATCTTTCTATGCTCATTACTTAGCCAGTATACATTTTCTACTAAATTGTTCGGCAAATGACATTTATTTGTAATCATTAACATTCAGCGTAAAATTTCGTTTGATTATGTGAGAATTTTTTTTAATATTTTTTTTTACCATAACACAAGTTTATCTCTAATCCATGAACTAAAATATTGCATGTTCAATGCTGTCTGTCTTTGAATAAATCGAGGAATTGCTGTGTTCCATGGGGAAAACTTTAATGTCCACATAATTGATCTACCAGGAATGATGCCATAGTCATGATAGCCACAGGTCGCTTGAATAAATGTCACTTCGTTTATTCTTGACATAGGACATAATTTCAGATCCTAAATTCATTTATAGCAAATGTCGGCTAAATTTGACAAACTTTCTATTCTTTTAAACATTAGCAATGAAACGTAAAACGTCCAAAATCTAAACAATTATAAACCACCTTTACGTTTTTTAGAGGCCTTCACATTTGTTCTTTTTTTATGTCAGTGCATGAAAAGCCGATTAGGCTGTGCTTTTTAAAAGTTAAATTCAATTGTCACAGACCATCTAGGTCAAGTGTGCACTGAGTTTGAGTGACTGATGTACATTCTTCCTAAGGGCTGGGGGAGGGGGTCATTTGCTGGGTCCAACGTATTTCTGACTTCGTGTTATCTTCTGTTTTCTTATGTTTGCTGCCTAAGCAATCTTACCTATTAACTATATATATTTTAATATTAACAAATCAATTGTAACTGTTTTTTTATTTTGTAAATATGCCTGAGTCTTTTAATTGTACATAATTATGACCAATTCACCCTTGGGCTGCGACACATGTTTTTAATAAATCTTGAATTGAACCGAATTGAATTGAATGGGCGAAATTGTCAAAATAATGAAAAACCAAATAGATCTTAAAGCCCCACTGCACTATTTTGGCCAGGAGGGATTAGACTCCCCTGCATGGTCACTTAATTGTATTATCTATATGTAGCTTCAATACATACAATAGTTGGTTACCTGTTTGCCACGAACCTACACATACATTTCAAACGTTTAAAGGTACTATGTCCCTTTTGCAGCCAACCTCAAATGCTGTAGAAATTTGTAGGAATTATGAATATGTCATGTATGTCCTATCTGTGAAATTTAAACGTTAGCAGTGTCCTCATATTCAAATTATGCAAGGAAACCCGTTTACTTGCTAGACTTCACTGTCAGACACTATTGAGTGACTGACTGACTTTTTTTCTTCTTTGGTAATAACATACATGAAAAGAGTTGCAAAGGGTACATGATCATTTGTCTACATCAATAACCCACTTCTTGTGATGGCCAAGATTAAACTGATTGAATCTTTGCGGAGCATAAAACGTATGACCATTCGGTACAATTGTCTGAAAATCAAGACTATTAATTTTGGACTCTATAGCCCTAAAGTCGATTTGACAACCATAGTCGTTATTTTCCCACTTGAAGACATTTTCAAGCCCCACCTTTTTTAGGGAAGTTCTAAATTAGTATTATCTTTCAAATGCAGTTGGAATTTAACTTTTCATTTTTTTGGCCTGCAAATGGGACATAGTACCTTTAAAGCCCGTCTGCACTATTTTAGGCAGGGGGATTATATCTTTCTGTAAGGTCACTGACAGGTGGTTATCTCATCAAATCAGCTCTTAATAAACAACAGAAAAAGAGGATCATGGAGGACCAACGGTAACCGAACAGGCATTGTTTGCTATAAAGAAGGCGCGAGTAGCTATAAGTAGTGCAGTGGGGATTTAAAATCTAACAAATTCGTAGGAATGTCAGAATCGAGCGCCCATTCTTATACAAAATGTTGCATTTGATTGAAATCAATTGTAGCCAGATATGATTAGCATCCCATCAGGGGACGGGGTTAAATGCTTGTAGACCTTGAAAAAGTACAGACTGAATGGTTAGCGGGCCATCGTTGTTTGCTGTCTCATTCGGCTCTAGTGGCTTCGGTACAAAACCTGTATAAAGAGAGAATATGCATCGGGAAGAATATGTAATTGTTAACTACAATTAGTATACATGCCTATGACAGGACTATCTGTTAATATCACTTCTTTTCTTTCTATATATGTAAACGAGTTAATTGTATAAAGTTTGTTTTATTCCATATAGAAATATTAAACTATTGGCAAATATTTCTCCCGCGAAAAATGTTGTCCTAGTTGGAAAGGTCTTAGGGAGTCATTATCTTCGAGACAAGTTACTATGCTCGACAGATAATAACAATTTTGTATGCGATAGTCGTCCGGGTCTGGGTGTGGAAGGGGTCGAGGGATCGTAGCCATTAATTGGCTCCACCCACTATCACTGTAAACATAGCCAACTCCACGCAAACAATCAGTTAATTGGCGTTTAATCTTCTTACCTATCATGACTTCAAATGAGAAATCCTTATAACCCTCTTCTATGAGTCGATTGCTGAGAAGAATGCGTTGCTGCTGCTCTAGTGGTTTTTTCCTTACTTTTTCTTCCCACTCTTCAAGGACGTGCTTGATAGTTAACGTTACCTGGACAGATTTTACCTTAGCGTCAAGAACCTCAGAAACGTTTACAGCAACATCATGTATGACCGCCTTTTCCATCTCTTCAAGAATCTCTCCTGCAATAACATGAACATTACATTCTCTCTCATGTAGCCTTTTTAACGTTTGAAATTGAATTTAATCATATGTCATGTATTTTTTGATATACTTTAGTCACATGGCCGAACCGACTTGTATAATAAACTGCAAACCCCAAACCATTCACTCAATCGGGATATTTCACCTTTTCGATCGGTCTATCTTCGTTTAATAATGATCTACAATAAACAATAATGACCTACACTGTAAGTATACTTGATAATGTTAATACAATATTTACAAAAAGTTCTTGTAGGCATTGTGATTTAGATTTTTTTTTAAATGGTTCCTCCTATTCACCTTTATGATTTTATGACTGGGCGGATACCAAACAGGTGATACAACAATCAATACCATTACCGTGATGTAGTTTGGACGAGAAAGTCTTAAATCCTCCATCGTCGAGACGTTTACATAGTTCTCCTCGTTGGTTATCTTTCAAGGGCTTGTTCTTGAGCGATTCTCGCCATATCTCAAGGACCTGCTTGAAAGTCAATTCGCCTGTCTCGGAATTGTGTTGTACGCCAATCACCCTGGTGAGGTTCAACGCTTGAACATGCTCGATAGAATCTCGAATAAAGGGAATGATGTTTCCCTTCTGAATATTACTGTGGCGGAATTCACCTGTGGGAACGAATATATATGTTTTAAACTTAGTTTTCCATTTTCATGACTTGAAAGACGTTTCCTGGATAAAAGATTAGTAGCTTATTGTCCATATTTCTTATCACGAAGAGAATTTGGAGGGGAAAATGCAACGACAGAGGAAATTCTAAGGACGTTATACAGCACATATCCATGTCTTATTTACTATCTCAGTTGGTATTTCACTAGAGGGATCTTTGAACAATTCCAAAATTCATTTTTTCCATTTGGAGATGATGTATTGATAGCCAACTTAAACCGATAACAGTAACCGATATATGGAAAGACCGACATTTTAAGGAAAAGAGTGCAATAAGTTTAAAGTAGCCCCAAACAGGTGTTCCGCACCATACGTGTGACAAATAGCCCCAAATCATACTATATCTCAGTAACCTCAACTCCGAAATGGGGCATAATACGATAAGTCAATTATTAGTAGGACCATTGTAGTGTCATCCCAAACCCAGGAGACGGGGATCACGTTACAAGAAAAATCGAAACGTTCTGTTTTACCTGATATAATGTCAAACGCCTTTTCTTTCCCGAGAACCGGAAGGACGGCATCAGCCAGGGCCGTTCTAGGGTTGTACGTCGGAGGTTTCACCAAAGACTTCCAGTGACTCAGCATATTCATGGTGAACGTCTCTTGAGTGATTATTCTGAGATTCTCACTTATCTTGGAGCAGTTTTCTTTACTGGATCCGACTCCAAACCCAACCGCACACAAATCATCATGCGACAATTCGTATCCTTAAGATAAAACAATAATATGCAAACAGGTTGGTGTCTTTAGATTGGTAAGAATGTAAGTTTACTTTTCTTCAGCCAATGCATATTAAATATTATATCTGTTATCGTAAGATTGTTGCATTGGAAGTGTACACAACAAGAAAAAGCATAGTTTTACTATAAAAGACGTTTCCTGCCGACTATCTCGGAATAGCTCAGTTGTTATTGCTGATATCACGCATAGTACCTTTTTTGACGTCAGTAAAAAATGAACTATGCGCCCCCCCCCCCCCCCCCCCTCATTTCAAATGCCTGCGCACGGCCATCTCCCGCGGTGTCACGGCGCTCAAGCCATGCAATTTAAGCTGTGCGAAAACTGCATTACACTAATGCAGTACCTGTATAGGCGGCTTAGCGCCAGTGTTTTATGTGAGCCGTGCAATTTTCTTTCATTTCTTTTCTGAATGTGAGATGTGAATGTGAGTATACGGTACATGTTACAGAAGTGTACAAGGAATGAACAGATGGAAGGGATATAAAACAAATATAAAATGACTCATTCTCGGAACAAGCTAAACTATTAGCACTCAGGAACATCACTAGTACTATTCTCCCTCGGGCCGATAGCCCTCGGGAAAATAGCACTTGTTGATGTTCCTTCGATGCGAATAGTTTCAGCTAGATCCTCGAGTGTCATTGTATATTCGTATACCATGTATGTATGCTCCATGAAGGAGACTAATTCGATACCATTCGTATGAATAACCGCAGTTTACATTAATTAGTTAATTCCTGCTCACGTAATATAACTGATGCTAAATCTACTTTAGCGGATATATTTAACCCAAAATCTTTAATAAAATGGCAATAAAAGTATGATTTTTGTGTGTGAATGCCAGTGCTTTATCCCATAGTAATAATTAAATCTAAAGTACACTCTTACATATGGACTCACATAACAATAATATACATACGTCCAGTAATAGGCACGTTTCCAAAATTAACGCAGAATTTACCTCATTTTTTTAACAAATGCAATCTAGATGAGTTTTCTTTGTTGTCTAAATTGTATAGTCATAATAAGAGTAAATCATACAGGTCAATTAAAACATGATGAAAATGTTTAAACGTTTTATATTCGATTGTATAAAGTATGGTGGAGGGTCATTGTGGAGACAAGGTCTGTTGTAGATAGACCTGGTCAAAACAAAGTTACAGATTTACAGACAATTTACAAAATCTATTCACTTACCATACTTCAACAAATGAGCCATTTCTTGAAAGCCTGCTCCCAGTGCTAGAACATTGCACAGTTCCCTCCTTGCATAACATGCCTGTTTGCCTAATCCTACCAGAACCCCCATCGTTCCTCTTGACATTTTAGACTTATCCAGAGTTTGCCATTTGTATGATTTGAGTTTTTCAGCCGATATGTCAAGGGCTTCAGCGAGCGGGTATATGTCCGTCATCAGGAGACGGAAGGCAATATCAACCAGCTCTACGAGGCAGACACCTTCTTCGATTTCCAAAGGGATAAGAACTGAATATTGAATGAAAGTGTTAAAGTGCTTGATGTTTGATGTATCAATTTCTTTACTACAGTATGGGCAGAAACATGATTCGAATAGCATTTCTGAATTATCCGAAGGTGCATACGTTTAAACCCAAATAAAGTTTTAACTCGGCCCAAAGCTTTGCGTACGGCCCTTTACTGGACTTTCTAAAGGGAGCCGGCGTCTCTCTCTCTCTCTCTCTCTCTCTCTCTTTCTCTATACATATATACATACACAGGCGCGTGTGTACAGGGAGGGGGAGGGGGAGGGGGAGGCTCCCCCTTAGTATTAAAAGTTATAAATTATCACCTCAAATTCGGGCAGAGAGATGTCTCAATATACATCAATGAACAATATACATCAATGAACATAAACAAATTTGGAAAATGAAAAAGTCTTGGGCAAGAGCTGTCACCCCCTCCCATTAAAATGGAACTGCATTTGGATTGATGAATCGTAGACTACAACTTAGTCGCTTCTATTACCTTCCATTCCGATTTGACTCAGCTTTGCACGAAGGCGTTGACGACAGCTAACCGGTTGCCCTGCTGAATTTTCCCTCTTTATCCAAGCTTTGATCGTATTAAAGCTGTCTGCTTCTGCATGTTCACCACACATCTCTGTAAGTTGTGCTCGGCCAAGGTAATTGACTATCCTTCGCAATTCAGCATCACTCAGGTCGTTTCCAAGATTATCATTTTCTTGGCCTTAAAAGTTTAAATGAACATATGCAAAATGTTAAGTAAAACCTAACCCCATTTGCTCTTGTATCGACTTTTAATATTAATGACTCTAAATTATAATTGAGCCATCCATTGTAATGTTAATCTCGTGGCTCGCAGTGTTATTCATTTCATTTTTGTCTATGTGTATTCTGCTGCCTTGAAAGGCGCAAGGTATGATACATTTTATCTATACATTTGCACTAGTAAATCCATCAATACAATACCCGAATGTCGGTATCGCTGCCTAAATGTTACACCCTATTTTAGCAAAAATAAAAGGTGTTTACCTTTCTTAGATTTCGCTACTTCAGTGTGTCCAGTAAGTTCTTCTTCTCCAGTATCTGAGGACGTGATGGGACTTTCATATCCAACCAAATAACCTAAAGGAGAAAGAACACCCAGTGAAATATGACGAATGAAGTAAGGCGCGAATCATATTTAGATTGTTTGGAAAGTTAAAAAATTATGCAACCATAGTAAATAAAGTATTATGAATTGATAAAAAGATGATCACAATTATTTAAATTACCATTGTAGTCTACCTTTTAGATCGTAGCGTCCGACACTGATGGCTGCGTTATCGAGTTTACATCTCTTATCAATATGACTGCCATTTTCATGAGCTACCCAGTCACTGATCATTGACTCCGTATCAAACAAATCGTTATTGTTTTCACCAACGATGGATTCGATCTCGTAAGGGGTCAGTTTTGCCAATCTACTGAAGTGCCTACTTGTCAGCTTCTGGACAAATCGATTCAACTCATCAGGAGAGACGGAACCATCAGGTACTGTCAGCAAAATGAAATATAGTAATGAATTAGTGAAGAACATGTCATTATATAAAATACCTGTACTATAAATTTAATGAGTAGTATTCAGATATATCTTAATACGTTTTGTAATTATCCGATATCATTACGATTCGTTGGACTATGTTATAATTATAGGGCTCGTTCAGATATTTGTTCTTCTTCTTGAGATGCACATGAGTGGTTAGTGCAAGCAGCAAAGATCCTACTCGTATTTTCCTTAGCTTTAAATCAAACGATACAGATATGGGAATCGTATTGCACTTTAATACGCCATTCAAAAATAATAATAATGAAACGAAAACACCGCGGCATACCACATCATTTGTAAATGAGGGTTTTAGTATAATTCTCACCGCAAAAGAAAGTTCTGTCCAATGGACTGTATCCGGCTTTCTCCAGAGCTAGGATCAGCAATACCACCGGGTTTGCATCTTTAGTCCCTACGCTCCACTTTATCAGTTCTCGTAAAGGTTCTTGAACTAGTTTTGGCATCCCGTCAGTGACCTCAAAATGTGTTGTTGCTCGTCCTTGAATAAGCTCAGAGAGGAACTTGTTGATTTTCCCAGGTTCTCCAATGTGCCACAAAATGTGTTCAAGTATAACTTCCGAAACTACGGCAGCCGAGATTCGTTGTAGACCTGTGCAAATGGTTATTGGTTGAATCTTTAGTACTTTATGTTTGAATTGTTTAAGACAATAAATACGATCTCGAGATTTTCGGCTAATTTGACAAATATAATTGACTATGCAAATGTACCTTTGAAAGTGAATATATTGACAATATTGGTAGATCTTTTTTAATGTGTAATGAATCATCTGAGTACTGGATTTTGCTTTTCAATATTATCTTATGGGAAATCAAAAATATATAGTAGTTACCCCATATTTCCTCCAATGCTCCATAATATCCGGATATGTCCAAAACTTTCTTCAAGGTGTCTGCTTGATCGGCGTGTACATTGTCCGTTTTCCACTGACACAAGTTTTGGTAAGCCTCTAAAGGCTTAGACCATTCCATCAACTTTTCGATGCCTAATTCATAGAGAGTGTCATTCAATTTTCCCATCTCAGACGAAGTAACTCTAGACAGCATCATCCAGAGATCGTAAAAGGAAAGCTTTCCTGACAAGGATAATTATAATTGTATGCATTATTGATTAGTTCTGGAAAAAAATGTAAAAAAAAGAGGAAGCTCAAATTGTATATTAGTCCAATGTAACTGAGCTAAATAGTTGGTGTTGTTGTTGCTGCTACTGCATTCTACTTCCATTATTGTTGTAGCATCGCAACCAACAGACACATTGAATAATAATTTTTTTCTCGAAGAAAAGGCGATATTTCGATTTGTGCAATAGGAACAATATAAATCTCTTTTATATCTATCAACTGCAACTTCTTTAAACCTTAAATGCAGTCACACATTTTTTCCTACTGACTTTTTGTATAATTTACACTACTTTACACGTTTGTTACCCAATAAACTCGAATATGACAAAAGACGAACACCGTAAAAAAAAAAACACACACAAAAAAAACAGGCGTAATACATACTGGTCGAAGGTCTTAAACATTAAAACGGTTAACAAGTTAATTTTTTTCTCCAAAGACTCATTAAATTATGAATCGTTCCTTGAAGGAGGAAAATATACCCTTGTCTTTGTTCTAACTGTCGTCTTCAGAAAAAAAGTTGAGTGTACGACCTTGCCCCCCCCCCCCCCCCCCCCCTCCCCTCGCGAAGACTCTGTTCCACCACCACCGCGCGGATCCCCCCAAAATAATCAAATTATATAGTGGGTCATAGAGAACTACGTCATTGATAATCCGATGTGGCACATGGAAACAGTGTGATACTGTCACTTTTTCAAAACCTAAGTGATAACATTATTACCCTGTTTCAGAAGATGCTGGGCAAATTTTAGTTTTTTGGTTTCTTCGGTAGGTTACTGTGTCGATTTAAAAAAAAACAAGGGCGGGGGTCCTGGGCTCGTGGGCGAGATTCATTCTCGACATTGAACTTTTCATTAATTTATGGATAGACCACTAAGTTACGGTCATTTGACTTATGTAGCAAATACAATACAAAATGTAATATCAATTTACTTTTGTCATTGACTATTATTTTCTTTTTTATTTCCCCTTCTCTTTGCCTTGCATATCACACAATCATAACTGCAACTGAGTAAAAAGAAAGAAAATTATGAAAGAAAAATGTATACTCTTATTGCACCTCTCAGTTGATATCGAGTATTTAATTGTGTTAACCTTTTATCGTCATTCGCTCAAGCAGAGGTAAATCCTCCTCTTGGCCACGTCCTGTACCAAAAATGGAGAAAAAATAAGTATTTCTTAAGTAGCAGCACCGGTCACTACTTTCCTGGTAATATCATAATTATAAGTAGCAATTATATGCGGTGATAAATCCCGGGTAGATGCTTATATCCTATTCTTATTGCGTGAGACTTTGTAAAGTAATTGTTTTGATTATTTTTCTAGTCTTGCTAGGGCATGTACGTTTCAATTATTTGCTTGACCATTGCTTGGGTCAAAATAAAAGTAGGTCTACGCAAGCTAGTACTGCGCGTAGTAAACACGTTTATCTTTACTTGAGTCTAAGGTTAAATGGAACGAACTAAACCTTTTGTAAATTGTATAACTCCAAACTTACTTTTACTATCTTGTCGACGGTGTCTTCTCCAGTAGACGATGAGTATGCAGACACCAGCTATTGTCACGAGTACTATAGGCACTACTGTAAAATGTGTTAAGGCAGTGCATTTAAGTGTACACTTAACTTTTAATGTTTCATTATCTGTTATTTAGCCATTTCAAAATCTTTCACGTTGGTAAAATAACAGAAGTTAGATTTGTAAGCTGTATAACAACATTAACATCACCGTATCTTAAGGTGAATTTCTAAATCAAATTGAAATGTATGCTTTGAGTATTAGCAATGTTATTCAAGGCACATGAAGTAACTATAACATTCCCAGGGCATTGTCGTCCTTCATTGGGACACCATTTTTATATAAACAGAATAAAAGTATTGATAAATGTCATGGTTTCCTAAATCTCTTTTGCAACCGAACGACAAGTTTCACAACAAATAGCAAATAAAGAAACAAACAGAAATCTGAAATCATCAAACTACGAAATATTACTCATGGGCTTAGATTCGAGTTGTCGACACCAAGCTTACCAAAAATAACGGCATTCATTGGCTTGTAAGGTTTTGGAGTGGACCCCATCAAAGTGTCGTTCTGCTGAATCAAGCTTACGAAAACAGTTCCAGCTCTTTCCTCCAGGTTTCCCGGTACATCTGACGCAACACAGACGTAAGGTATTTCATGTGGTAAAGCGTTGACGGTCACTGATTTGCCTCTTGTTCCATCATCGTTTGTCCATTTCTTTATCCCTATGGGAGCAATCTTTTGAGAGCCATGTAACAAGAAGAGATGAAGGTCTGGGAAGAAGTCGGATGCAGAACAAGTGATGTTGACGCCAACGTGCGTAGAAATGACGCAACCGTAATTATTCCCGAGCGTTACAGAATCATTGCACCCTTCGATGATTGGGTAGGGCTCCTTTGGTTGAGCTTAAGAGAAACGGAAAAACAAATTTTAAACTCCATGAAAAATGTATACCTAAACGTACACATATAAATATAATTATTTCAGAAAATGTGTATGAAGCTTATTGAAATCAAACCAAAATGTAAGATATCATTATCTCACCATAGACATTCACATCAGTAAAGTTGTGAATCAGTATCCCCTTATAGCTCGATACTCTGCATATATATCGACCTTGTTCTGCTATGCTGACTTTCTTGATGACCAACGAACGATCTTCATTCATCTCCATGATGCTGCACGGCCTTTCACCTTCACATAATCCTGTCACATCATCGGTTGGAATCCATGAGACGAGGTTTGGTGCTATTCTCGGGTCATCTCCTTTCTTCCAGTAGACAGCTAAAGGTTCCCCACGAAACCGACATGTCAGGACAACGCTGCCTCCCATTCTTACAGATTTGCGTAAATCAGTGTACACAACATCATCAGGAACATCGCAGGTAACACCTGTATTGAAGGTATGGGATCAATGGTTAAACTTCTAAAAGTTAGGGCGGAGGCATGAACATGATTAAAGGTTGAATGACAATACCAATATAATGCCCTGTCTCGTCTGCTGAAGCAATTTTGAACAATATATTGGCCGTTTGGTTATGGATATATTAACCGGCAAAAAAAAGGATGAGTTACTTACAGAGAAAGTAAGCTCTCTGTATCACGTTAAAAGAGTTCTAGGACACCTACCTTCTGGACATCCATCCCCGGATAACCACCCCCAGTCAACTACCCCATAGTACAACTAACCCCCTAGCGCAATCACCCTCTAGGACGACTACCCCCAGGACAACTACCCCCGGACAACTACCCCAGACAACTACCCTTAGAACAACTACCCCTAGGAAACTTCCCCCTGGACAACTACCCCTATGACCAGTACCCCCCATACAACTACCCCTACGACAATGATCCTCTAGGACAACTATTCCCGGACAACTATCATAGGGGGTAGTTGACTAGGGTTGTTATCCGGGGGTAGTTGTCCTAGGGGGTAGTTGTCCTAAGGGGGTAGTTGTATGGGGGTACTGGTCATAGGGGTAGTTGTCCAGGGGGAAGTTGTCCTAGGGGTAGTTGTTCTAAGGGTAGTTGTCTGGGGTAGTTGTCCGGGGGTAGTTGTCCTGGGGGTAGTCGTCCTAGAGGGTGATTGCGCTAGGGGGTTAGTTGTCCTAAGGGGTAGTAGTCTGAGGGTAGATGTCCGGCGTTATTTGTCCTGGGGGATAGTCGTCCTAGAGGGTGGTTGCCCTAGGGGGTACTTGTCCTAGGGGGTAGTTGACTGTGGTGGTTATATGAGGTGGTGTATGTCCAGGGAGCAAGGTGTTGAAAGAGTTAGCAATATGTGTGCAGAGTTGACCTTTTCAATTTTATTAATCGCAAGCTTTTGTGCTTTGAATCAAACATTAAATTCTCTTATTGAGAGTATAATAGATTATAATGCAATTAATTTGATTATGAATAATCCACTAAAATTTAAATGACCTGTTGGCAAACGGAAATGCTCTATAGGATGTATTTAAAAAATATTCATGAAAATGATTTAACATGATTACATGTTGAACTAAAAATTGTTTTTCATAGACGTGGTAAGGCTTATAAGACTTTGCAGTTGGGTTGTTGTTTTACCTAGGCCTCCATTTTCAAAAGTATTTGAGAATAAAATAGTTTAGATACGGAAGTGGTAAAGTTTGGAAAAGTTTTATACAACATTTTGAATCTAATGACATGTTCAAAGGCATTATGATGAAACATATCTTAAACCAATATTGTCTTTATTGTGTACGGTCTGGTGAATGTAATTATTCCATGTCAAATTAATTTCATTCCACTCTTCATTGTCATTTTTATTTCTCACACAAATTGAATAGAAACTGTCAAATAATTCAAAGGCTCGTTAATTTCATTATAAATCCTTTACTGACATGCATTATGTTTTTATAATAGATTCTATCTTACACTTACCATTTTCATTTCAAATGAAAAATTAGAAATGCCATTATTCCAAGAAAGACATATCTGTCCTCGTCTTATATAATTTTCGCAATATGTAGTTTTTAGTCTGAAGTAGTATATGTCAAGTTGTGGGTAAAAAACCCAACAACTCTGAAACATCATACATATATTCAAGCTGTGAGACTAAACGAATCAATACGCTTATATTCCACAGGCACATGTAACAATGGTGGGGTCTCTTACCTGACATGCAGCATGACATCATAACAATCCCCACACATGTGCCGAGAAGCGATCGACTGATCCAAGTCGCCATCTTGGTTGTGGGTCGTAGTAGCCTTTTGACAAGGCCTCGTGGCTCCGGCTATTTTCCACCCAAATCAGCGGCTGAGATGAATCTAGAGACCCATGGTGAACGCGCGATCGAGTGGCGGTAGCCGCTCTGGCGTTCACTCGGGTCTTCGTGATTAGTCTCTTTTTAGTCGCTCGGCGTCTATCAGACATGTGGCCTTGTTTAAAGGCTAGTGTCGTAGTTGTGTAGTGACATCATAATAGTCATTTATTAACAGGGTGTATCAACAAGTGCAACTCGATTTTGATTGGTAATATCTTAAAGTAGCTATTCATTGACTTTAAAAACTATTATTTTTTTCATTATTGCAAAGTTGAAAATTTGGTTATAAATTACAAAACGCTTAAATACAGCCCCTGTATGGCACCTGAAGAGCTCTCCGAACACTGCTTAGATGTGTGAGATCACAGGATGGACATGATTTGCTCAAGCAGACGATGTCCCATCAGACATCTCACACATTTTCAGTGCCTGTTTTTTCACCTTCTCTTGAGTTCTTTCTCTTACTTCACTACCGTCAGGCTAAATGTATAATCTATTGCCTCACTCTTATTTTGATAACAAATGCAGCGATACAAAAATAAAGGAATCTGTCGCTTTTAAATAAAATAAGACCCCATTGTATATTCAGCTGCACACACCACGGTATGTTCGGCGTTTCAAGAGGGAACAAATGCTGTCCTTAATATCATTCCGGGGTTTTTTCAATTTGAAAGTCTGGTTTCTTTGATTGTTAATTAACCCCTATCATGTGTATTTACAAATAAACGATTTTAGTTCTCAGAATCAGTTTCATATCCCCTTTTGAATGGTTAGAAATGCCGTCACATTTAAATAAACTAAACTCGTTATAATTTGAGAAATAGTAGCTTTGCAATAAGCCAGTTCACGGTTGCAATCTGAGCATGAGCAGATAAAGGTCATTGCAGAACAAATTTTGAAATACACGGAGA
Source organism: Strongylocentrotus droebachiensis (assembly GCA_035222895.1). Classification (NCBI taxonomy): domain Eukaryota; kingdom Metazoa; phylum Echinodermata; class Echinoidea; order Camarodonta; family Strongylocentrotidae; genus Strongylocentrotus; species Strongylocentrotus droebachiensis. Next base: position 730 of record JAVYIG010010583.1, on the reverse strand, counting down.
CGAAATACTGGATGCGCGCTCATGAAAGTTATGTAATCATTATTCATGTGTGCACAAGCAGTGCACTCCTTGATGAACAGGTGGAAGTATTCCTTGAAAGGGGGAAACAAAGGCTATTTATACAGCACCTCCATCGCTGTAGGAGTGATTATTTCAAAATGTACAAAGTGGGACCTCTTCATGTTTTGAAGATCTGTGGATATTCGGGGTCATTACAGTAATGGGCTTACCGTGAACTGATCTATTATGTTCTTTAAGAATAGGCCTACATGATTTGAAAAAGTGGGTTAATCATAGTCATCTCCTGCACTTTTCCAAGAGAATAGTTCGGATAATACTTTAAATTTATGATATGTTATTAAGTTTGGTTATTATGTAAACAAAAACATTTTGACATTAATAAATGATTTGTTGATTATGTTGTATTATACCTTACATTTATATGTTCTTTGTTATTTAGTTGTATTTTATTTGGAAAAAGTGCAGAAATAAAATAAAATCAAAATCAAAAAATCTCGAAACAGCTTGGACTATAATTTTTTGCATCTCGTACTTAAAAGAGATTTTAAATGTATATTAATAATATTTACAAATGAAGTATAATTCAAACCAGGCCTGTTGTAATTTAATCAAGAAGTTATCAGTCAGAATTATTGTAATGGTAATTGTTATACGCTTACTATTCCCCAGTTGCAATCATATCCCACGCCCTATCTTTGTAACAGAAATA
>JAVYIG010010582.1:0-67986 GCA_035222895.1 Strongylocentrotus droebachiensis | reverse complement strand
CAGATGTAGAAGACGTGATGCAGGCAGTAAAAGAGTATGGATTGAAATTGAAACCCTCAAAATGTCATATCCTTCAACAAGAGGTTCAATATTTGGGACACCAGGTTTCTGCGGCCGGTGTTTCCGTAGACCCCGAGAAGGTATCCACAGTCCAGGGATGGAAGGAGCCAAGCACTGTCAAGGAAGTCCGAGCTTTCCTGGGTTTCACTGGCTTCTTCAGGAGGTTTGTTCAAGGCTATGCCTCCATTGCAGCACCCTTATTTTGTCTCCTTAAAACAGGCCCCGGGAGTGAAGAAGGGCAAGAGGGGATCTGTCCTGGGATCACAAAAGGTGACACTGGATGAAGATGCGAGGGCTGCCTTCAGGAAGTTGATAGAGTGTCTGATAAACACACCCGTTCTAGCCTATGCAGACTTCCAAAAGTCATTCCGTGTAGAGACTGATGCTAGTGGATCCGGCCTTAGGGGCCATCCTCATGCAGGAAGATGCTACCGGGAATAACCATGTCATCGCTTATGCGTCAAGGACACTTAGACCCGCAGAGCGTAGTGGACGTTATAGTGCATTCAAACTCGAGCTGCTAGCGGTGAAGTGGGCTGTGACAGAAGCTTTCAGGGACTATCTCTTAGGCCAGAAGTGTACCATTGTTACGGACCACCATCCACTGTTGTTCCTTGACAAGGCCAACCTCGGTTGCACAGAGTTGAGATGGGTACAGCGCATGAGCTCCTTTGACTACGAGATAAGGTACAGACCCGGAAAGGAGAATCAAGGACCAGATGTTCTGTCACGGTTGGATCCACCTGATGGCATGGATACCGGAGGCCCCAGCACAGTGGCAAGCACCACGATTCAGGCCACATTTGGGCTGCACTTACCAGCGATTGAAGTCCTCACTCCCTTAGCAGCCAGATCAGAGTTTGTCGCGAGGGAGGAACTAGCTCGCTGCCAGGGTATACGTCAGAGTCGTTGAAAGAGCATCAGGAAGGCGATGAAATAGTGAGGACAGTAAGAGGGTTTGTTGGAAGGGAATCCCGACCGAACAGGGAGGAGAGAGGTCTCTGCCCTGCAGTATCCTTGCGTCTCCTTCGGGACTGGAAGAGACTTAGTCTGCGGGATGGGGTCTTGGTCCGTAAAGTACAATCCCCCAAGGATGCAACTGATCATTTCCAGATTGTTCTCCCCCAGGATCTACAGGAAGAAGTTCTTACCAGATTCCATGATGAAGCAGGCCATTTTGGAGCTAGACGCGTGTACCGTTTGCTGGCCGACAGGTTTTTCTGGGGTGGAATGAAAAATGATGTAAAGCTGTGGTGTGCAAAGTGTCAACGTTGTGCCGTTAGCAAGCCCCCTGTCCACCAGACTCGACCACCGCTTTTGACGATGACTGCAACTGCACCGATGGAACTGATTGCCATGGACTTCACTGTGTTAGAACCATCAAGTGACGGATGTGAGAACTTGCTCGTTGTGACTGATATCTTCACAAAGTATGCCTGGGCCATACCTACCCGTGACCAGCGTGCCATTACAGTTGCGAAGGCCTTAGTGAAGCATGTGATTACCCCATACGGATGTCCCCTGAGGATCCATTCCGATCAAGGGCGCAACTTCGAATCAACCATCATAGCGGAACTTTGCGAGATGTATGGCATCCAGAAGAGCCACACTACGCCTTACCACCCGGCTGGCAATGGCCAGTGTGAGCGCCTGAACCGCACTCTGCACAACATGCTAGGATCTCTGCCTGAGAGCAAGAAGCGACGCTGGAATCATTACCTGCCCTCTTTGGTATATGCCTACAACAACACTGTCCATGCAAGTACTGGTGTCGAACCCTTCTACTTGATGTTCGGGAGAAATGGAAGGTTTCCCCATGGTCTGGTCTTAAGTGGGGAAGGACAACCAAGGCGCCAAGGAAACGTCAAGTCTTATGTCCAGCAACATCAGTCAGAACTACGAACTGCTAGGGCAATAGCAAGGAAGAATGCAGAAGCAGCAGCTGTTGCAAGACGTGCCCTCCATGCTCGGAAGATATTTGAAAAGCCACTCGGAGTAGGTCATTATGTCCTTGTCAGACGTCATGGAAACCGAGGCCGTGCAAAGTTAGCTGACTTTTGGGAGGCCGAACCATGCATGGTTATCAAACGCCCTTATGCTGACCAGCCAGTTTACGTTGTGAGAAATCACCTTGGTAAAGAGAGAGTGTTGCACCGCTCCCAACTCAAGCACTGCCCCTGGTTGTCAGAGGGGGAGAACGACGACCCATCACTTGACACAATGTCCGACAGTGGAACATCATCCGATTCTTCCGGACCAAGGGGTTTTATTTTGCAGCCAGGACGGATGGAACGATCTGGCCATTCATCCTCTGAATCAGGCGCGGAAGAAATTTCTCCACCGCCATCACTTCAAGAACTTTCAGCAGGGTCTCAAGAGGCGGAGGGCGGTCTTGATGAAGAACCTGTGCTAGGGAGGCAAGGCAGCCTTTCAGATATCGACTCGACCCATTTGAGCGAAGCTGACTCGGTATGCTCTGGAAACGCTGGGGAGGGCAGGGGCGGATCTAGCTTTTTGCTAAGGGGGGGGGTTGACCAAAATAATGACGATGCGGAGCATCGTCCACGAGCCGCGAAGCGGCGAGCCGATTTTTTGGGGGGTGTTTATTTGAACCCCGTAAGTGATGTTTTCCTGGCATCTATTAACACAATGGAGACCATAAAAAGCAGTGCATGATAACGTCTTTTTAAATCAAGTAACAGTTTAATACATAGTTATATCCAGAGTTATCATGTGTTTGGTTAAGTTACCAGATGAGTTGAATATCTTCTCACAATATTTGCACTTGAAAGGGTTTCTCTCCAGCGTGCGTTCTTTTTTTTTTCTTTTTTTCTTTCTTTTTTTCTTTTTTTTTCCTTTTTTTTTTTTTTTTTTTGGGGGGGGGGGGCCGCCCAAGGGGGGGGGGGGGTTGCAACCCCCCCAACCCCCCCCCCTGGATCCGCCACTGGAGGGGACTAGGGTTAACCCGGTGAGAAGTACCCGTAATGTCCCCCCAAGGAGGTATTCTGACTCCTACATGTATTAGTATTGTTCGGATATTGGCTTTACTGGTCACTTGTCATTGATTAGTAGAGATAAGATTTCCTAGGGGGCTCCTGATTGAATTTTAATCTTTCTTTTTTTTGGCTCTATAGTTTTGATTGGTAACATAAAGGATTATGTTTTTGTTTAGAGACAGGATATAACTTTTAGCAACAAATTTTATATTTGGTTTTTGATATTTGCAAAGAAGAAAGATATGCGATAAGATATTGCATACGATGTTTGTATATCATGTACACATGCCTTTTTATGTACTTGTTAAGCTTGTTTTGGGGTCTGGTATGGATCCGTCCAGCATTGGGTCACCCCATTCATTTTTATTGAGGTTCAATTATACTTACTGCTTGTGATACGTGGTTGACATTTGAATATGAAGCGCCGATTTGTAGGCATTTTGTGCGAATTTAATGGCGATTTATCATGTTTAGTGCATTCCTATTCGAGTTGTAGGTTGAGAGATAACTTTTTGGTGAGACGGCTTATGCTGGGTTTGACGTCTCGACGCTAGTAACAGTCAGTTAATTAGCCATGTTGGGATGTCTTTATATTTGTATATATGTATTTATAGTGTATACTGTGTTTTTGCGAGCTTGCACAATGACACTTAAAGGGGACTGCTGTGTAGTGGAAAGATACAGGTAATGGTGCAGTTTGATATAGGTGTTCTGTCGCCGCGTGCTACCTTAGTGGCAAGGTTATTATGTGTTATACGTTTTTTGGTAGTTGATGGTTTGAATATTGTTCCTTCGGTCATCGAGGGCGATGACGTTTTAAGTGGGGAAGGATGTAAGGGGTTAGGAAATTACCCTGTGACCTGTAGAGGGCGGAGTGCTGAGACAAGCCGGCACTCTTTGCTTGGCCCTCTCACAGATCTGTCTGTCATTAATTTCGAGTTCTCGACCACCTCACATAAAGTTTCCTCTTTCTTTTCACATAAAGAGCAATTAGGCGAATCCTTCCTCTTGATCCTAAATAGGAAACCATTCAATGCAATGGCTTTGTGAAAGACTTTAAAATAAAAAGACCTTAATTTAGTATCAAGAGTACAAAAGAAATTAGTGCAATGAACCTTTTCCCAGTCAACATCAATAGGTAACAATAAATTATCTTTCCAATAAGCATATCTCTTAGCTGGAAGATGCGAGCCAAGTAACACAATGTAAGCATTCTTAGGAACTTTTTTATATTGTAAAAAATTAAGCACTATGGTATCATGAACCCCAACAATGTCAACATCAAAATCCACCATCCAGTCCTCTGGAATATTCTTTATCAAAAAATTAAATTTTCTTCTATCTAAAGAAGAAATACCGAAAAATAGTACCAGTTCTTCAAAAAGTTTATGCCCAGGGAAAGGAGGATTAACCAAATCTGAGATTGTAAGAATATTCTTATCAAACCAAGATTCATAATAAAAATATGATTTGGATTTTGAACGGACTAATTTATTGTACCATAATGATTGACAAGCACTTAATTCTGAGAATGTATGACCATAAAATTCCTTGGTGGCTTCTTCTCTGTATAAATACCATGAACGCAATGAATCAGCCAACTGAACATTGCCCAGAGAGTTAAAAACACACTCAGGTGCATTGCACTTCCACAAAAGGAAAACGTCTTGATTAAATTTCTCCAAAAAGGATAGTTCAATATTTTTCCAAGGAGCATCAAAATTTTCATCAAGAAGGTTTTTAACCCAAGTCATTTTCTGGGCAATAGCAAAAGAAAAGGGATCGATCATTTTAAGACCAGCATTTTTATAATCATTACACATAGATAATCTCTGCACTCTGTCTCTACCTCCACTCCAAATAAACTTGTAAAAAACCTTATTCAACTGTCACTTAGATGTTTTAATAGATTGCCCCCTGTAATCATGGAAATACATTTTCCGTGGAACCTTCATACCACATAGAGGGCATGGATTTGATGGAACTAGTAGTGGAATTATAACGAAAGACAGTGGTAGTGGTTAATCCCCAAAGAAGCGTCAAAATAATATGTTTTTTTTTCTTTTCTCTTTTTCTTTCTCTCCTTCTTCCCTTCTTTCTTCATTTTCTTTGTCCTTTTTTAAAATATTTTGGGGCGTGGAACTTTTGAGAAGAAGCAGCCCCAAATTTTAGATCGCCCGTATGCCAGTAACTACTCCTATTACTATTACTACTACTTCTACTACTACTATTACTACTTCTACTACTACTACTACTACTACTATAGTGCTGCTGCTGCTACTACCACTGCTGCTGCTGCTACTACTACTACTATTCTGCTGCTGCTACTATACTACTACCACTGATGTTACCACTACTACTACTACCATCACTACCAGTGGCGTACGCATGATTTTTTAAAGGGGGGGGGGGGGGGGGGGGGGTTTAAAATCGGGCCCAAAATTTCGCAACGACTCAGGAAATTTTGAAAATCGCGCCGGCCGAAAAGTCGCTCAGTGGGGGGGGGGGGGGGGGGGGGGGGGGGGGGGGGGGGGGGGGGGGGGGGGGGTAAGAGGAAACTTTTTTTTTTTTGGTCTTCAAATTTGAAAATTTGACTTTTTGTTCCGTTGGGGGGGGGGGGTAAGGTCACCTTTTTCAGGTCAGCCATTGGCATAATTTTTTTTTTTTTATTTTATTTTTTATTAAAAAAAAAAAAAAAATCAAAAGGGGGGGGGGGTTTCATAAAAAACATACATAAAACATGCACATAAAAAAAACTCGAGGGGGGGGGGGGGTTAACCCCAACCCCCCCCCTTGCGTACGCGCCTGATCACTACTATGACTACTACTACTACTACTACTACTACTACTACCACTACTACAAACTACTATACTTCTACTTCTGTATACTCATTTTCCTCGTATACTTTTCTACTACTAAATAATTATGATTATAATTATTATTCTTATCATCGCTTCCGAAGATATTTGTAGGATCGAGTGATCACCGTTTGTAATGAGACTTTATACCTTGTATAATGTTCTCGCATTGTGTATAGTAGGGGGTCGCCCTGTCCCATAAACCTGTAGCGCCGGGAGACATTGTACCAAAGACGTTCAAACCACTGTGTGCGATTCGAATCTTCTCCTAACCTTTCCCTTTCTTTTATAGGCGTTTACAAAATAAAACCTGGGTGTGTATAGGAGTAACATCTGGTTGGTGTAGCAAAAAACAATATTGATTATTTTTCTACATGTATATTTTTGTTGTTAGGCCTATTAGTACAGGTCCTCTTATTGCCATTCATATAACGTCGGTAATCGCATATTTTGGTGCCGCAGTGAGAGATTTAAGGACTGATGATAATTCGATTATTTGATGCAGTTTACAACAGAAGTAAGAGATTAATGGGATAACAAACATCATACACGCGGTACCATATTTGCATGAATCGACCCACGTGTTCTAGTCGCTTTGAGGTCAATGTGCACTATATCGATATCACATCCATCGGTAGACGTTTTATGAGGCTGACTAGGTGCACACAAATTTACGGGCGCTCAAAGACCAAGGCATGTCGGAGGGTCTCACGTTCATAAGAATCTATCGGAACATTCTTAATAAGATACTATCATAGAATACGAGTGTTCTTCTTAAATAGAGCTTCGTTGGGACCCTTTTTTCGTCTCATTTAAAGTAAACGTCCGTGATTCTGATGCGCGGTTTCTTTCATCTCAGTGTTGATGAACAGACTGACAACCGATCCGTCGCGCCCATTCTTGTGAAAACTTCTGTCCAATCATCGTGAACGAGCTTGGTCAACCAAGTGTGTATTGTCATCTTTTGGTTGGTTTGGGCTGACGAAGGACGCTTACGAGCTAGGTTTCTTCACGGCAGCCATGGAGAGAAACAATTCGAGTAGTATCAGTGCCCCTTGGGTTCAAATCCAACAGAAAACATTCACAAATTGGGTGAACGAACAGCTGCGACCAGCCGGCAAACAGGTCGACGATCTCGTCACCGATTTCGAAGATGGATTGATGCTCATTACTTTGTTGGATGGATTGGTAGCATCCAGAGGCTTACCCATGTACAAGAAAAGAATCAGTTACTGCAAGAATCCCAAACTTCGAGTACAGAAGATGGAAAATGTTTCACATGCCCTACAGATGATGGAAAGGGCTGGAATCAAAATGGTCAATGTTGGTAAGTTCAAGTGAATCACAATTATGAATGCTGGTGAGTGGTGTTAGGAGTTCGAGAGAATCAGAATGATGAAAGTTGGTGAGTGGGAACTTCATATGGGCATCTTTCTATTTCATAGCATCAAATTAGTTATATTTGTATATTAATATAGCCTTTTAGTGATTTTCTGAACGAAAATACATCTGTGTATATTATGACAGTGTGCTGAAAGAGGGAAAAGAGAAACGGTGATCAACTGTGAAGAAGAGAGAGAGAAAGAGCTCAATGATAAATGAAAGAGAAAGAATTATAAAAATAAATTGAAGATTCGGGTAAGTGCAAAAGAAAAATCATGGGAAAATATGCTTGTAAATAGTCGAGACCTAGCGATAGCTACACGTTACACCACGGTACACCATATGGCAGGGTAAATAGTCTGTTACTGTGAAATTCACACCTTACTGATTTACAATCAATATAATCTGCTACAAATTTATTGCCATCTGAAACTTTTCTTTTATAAATGTAATACCTCAACCACTTCAAAGCTCAAAGTGTCTTCAAAACATTAACAATATTAGATATTACAAAGAAACATATATGTATATTAATTTGGTATAGTGGGATGAGTTGGTTTTATCATTGTATAGTTATCATTGAAGGGCGTTTTAATAAGTTCATTTGTATGAAAGCAGAAAAGTTAAATAAACAGAATAGCTAAAGGACCAATAACTAGAATGTTATGAATGTTTGAAATATGAGATCACTCAGTCCATCTCAAATTGGCAGTTTGGTCGGTGGATTGTGACGTAATTGCGGATAACTCTCCCATGTGTCGTACGAAAATATAATAAATTTCCATTCTTATCCTTAGTGCCTTCGCTCGATCTTGGGGCACTAGTCAAAATATATTATAGATATTATCTTATTATGGTTCTTTGAAAGAGAATAGACCCCTCCTGAGTCATATATTTTTGAAAAATTAAAAATTTAGTCATTTTGTGTGTTACAAACAAACAGGAACATTGTCCGCCACTACATCACACAGACACCATCTATTTAGCCAATTTGAAGAGCCCAAACCCGTATTGATTATTTAAAAAAAAAAAAATCATCACTTTCTCATTTTTAAGTCTGCTTTCACCTGTCTACTTATTTCTATGATTGTTATGCTTTTCTTCCAGAGTAGTTTGCTATCACAGTTGGATTTCCCTTTCATAACCTAAGAATGTCACTTTATTTTACTATGTTCAAATCCTTCAGTGAGGTTTAACAACAGTGCAAGAATGATACTGATATTACTTATTCAAATTCAACACTACATGTAGTAGTTTCCAAGAAGTTAGTATTGGTAGATCAATTAGCTACATCTGTTGTAAGATAATGAATGAGATCAATTGTTAATACGTGGAGATCAATGACCAGGTCAAAGTATGTTTTTCAATCTAAGGCGGACTATTTACTTATTGAAATTATCTGTTGATAAATGCATTTTCATTACCTTAGTTTGTTAAAGGCAGTCACATTATCTTGATTAACAAACAGAATTTATAAATGAGTGCTACTAGATGTCTACCATAGTTTAGGTATAGATATTTACTTTGCAATCAGATACCGAATTCAAGGTAACCTAGAGTTCTTGTCATGAACAAATAATATATATTTTTATGTTACAATGTGAATATCTGCAAATGCATTTAACAGATATATTGGCTAGTAATAACATTAATTATTGTTCTTTTTATTGAACTTTATACAGACACAAAAGTTCCATTAAAAATTTACTATAGGTAGACATGATGTTGAGTTTGAGATAAAGATTGTCCAAAGTTGGACTTTGTCTAATCATTTTATTTATTCTGCATTCTTTTGATATACATGGTAGCCCTATTCAGTGTTAAAATGGCTCTTTTTCACAATAAAGCTCTGTATAGGATAACAAAAATACATATGGTACATGTTAAACATTATATACAGTATTCACAATGAAACAATAAATATTTTACAAAGTGCAAAAGTAATATAATAATAATAATATTGATAATAATAATAATTTGTCACCCAGGGTAGCCTCATCAATATTATTACTGTTCTCCCTGAGGGCCCTGCAATCATATTGTTACCCTGGCTTTAGCTGAGCTACTATGAAAAGGCACTCAAGTATTCAAGGAATTTCTTCATACCAGGTACCCATATACCTCACCTGGGTGGAGTGTGGCAAATGTAGATTAATGTCTTGCCAACAGAAATTAGTGCAGAGGCGGGACTCTAACAGTGCACCATGTGCTCCACAGTCTGCCGACACATCCACAAGACCATGACACCTCTATGATTTATTTATAATTTTTCTTGTATGATTCATGTAAATACCACGTCAAAATCAATTTCATTTAATATAGGCAAATTAAATTATTAACATCTGTACTTTAGGGTTTTTGTTTTTGCATTACATTAGCATTTCTATACAGGTTGGATTAACTTTTAAAATATTGTGATAATTTCTATCATGCGGCATTGATTGTAATAATCAAAGCTATACACACATCTCAATCAGTCCGTCAATGTCATGAACACTCAAGACAGGCCACACCTCCAAAAATGATATAAAAAATCCAAAGTACATCCTATGAAATGATAGTGATACATAATTGGGCGTAGATCTTTAACTTTGAGTACACTTGGAATGTCTCGCTCATAACTAGAAGGCAAAGTACATATGGATTAGTATCAACATATATATATATATTAGAAACAAAATATAATAAAGGAAATTATAAAATAAAAGGAATTTATGTCTTTCAATTCAATTTATTAATGTTTGAACTATTATAGGGACCTATAAGATACTGTATGCTTAAAAAATGAATATTTAACAATAAATAATAAATTGAACACGTCAACTCCATATAAGTCATTTACTTCAGGTCCATTTAAATATGAGTAGCATGAGTAGGGAGTAGGATGCCAAGCCTAGATTAATTGGTGGCAATATCTTTAAAAGGGTGGATTGGATACCAAAAGACAAATCCAATAAATTATATATTATAAGAGCACTTTACAGGTACAATATAATATTTATGTACATAATCTTGATATTAGCTAAGGGAGGAGGGTGATCAAATATCAGGACTTTGGACTGCATTACTGAGCAAAGTCCAAAATTATCTGTAAATAGACAGAAATAATGTATGCAGTGGTGTTGAGATTAGTCAATCTTTAACTTTAACTTGAAGCATTGCTAATGAAACTGCTTCCCTTTTTATATGGACATGTTTATATACAGTCACATAGGTCAAAGTAAAGAATTTATTTTGTAATCATTCAATACAAAGGAGAAGAACAGAAACCCAGTAAATACATTTCTTGGCCCCCTTTCATAAAAATGATTATTAAAAGTACAAAGATTTATCACAAATTTGCTCTTAGCAAATCAAATGCAACGTTTGCTAAACAGTCCCTTTGACTATCAGCCACTTGACAATTAACCCCATAGATTACCTGTCAGTGAATGGAAAGCTCCAGGCACCAGGGTGGTAGTGTGTGGGGGAGCTTTTATTTGATCCCGTATAATTCATCATTTCTTTGCTACATATTTTTTATTTTATTGATTTTCTTAGTATACTTGTTCAAGATATATTGTAAAACAGCATCTGAGAAACTAATACTTCAACAAGCTCTGCTTCTAGTTAGCTCCTCTTTTTCTTGTTTCATTGTATATTTTTTGTAATATACTTATTCATTGTATTATCTTGATAACAAACCAAGTATCCAATAGCGTATCATTGTATTCAAATTGATGTATAGGACCTTCACTTACATTTCCCAAAATCAGTTCATCATCTGGTTCTGAAGGATGTTTCACAAAGATCCTAGGTTGAACTCTAAGTTGGACTTAACCATTATGGAAAGCCATTAGCATCTTTGAAACTATTTTGTAAAAGTTATTTCAAAATGCATAAAATGTTGATTTAAATCATTCATATTTTCTATCATCATGGAGATTTCATGTTCTTGATGTGGAATTTATAAAAAGTCTAAAATACTTGAATTTTCGCTTGTGAATATGTTTTATTTTAAGGTTACAAATGGCTCTCTATAGTGTTGAAGTCGAACTTAGAGTTAAGTTTGACTTAGGATCTTTGTGAAACACCCCCTGGTGATACATTTGAGTACCAATTGTGAAGTCAGTGCCTCAAATGGTTCTTAGATTTTGTGATCACATGGCAGAAATCCTAATAACCCAAAATGTAATCATTTGACCTCCCTATGGTGATACTAAGACTGAGTTTAAAGTTTATGTCTCAAAATGCTCTTGAGATACCAAGGAATAAGACATTTATATGGGTAGATGGAAAACCTGAAAATATAATGCCTCTCACACCACCATTTAAACAAAATATTTCTCAAAGTATTCATCATACAGATAACTATGCATATGCTCAAGTGATGAAAATATTTCAAATTAAATATTGATAATGATAAACTTAATATTCAAGAAATGTCAGGTATTGGTCACATTCCTTGCCTTCCAAAACGTTTATCAGAATGACAACTGCTCTAATTTAGTGTTCACAAGGACCAGGGGAGTGTTTCACTAAGACTAAGATCGACTGTAAGCTGGACTAAACTATGGCAGGCCATTCATGCCAGGTTGCTCACACTATTGGTTTCTCAATTATGATCTTTAGATAATATTTTTTCCTTCAATAATAAACTATAAAAAATGTAGATTTGTGACTACAATTTATACGTCCCTTGAGAAACCAATGTCATGAATGGTTAGAGGAACTATTGGCATGAATGGCCTGCCATAGTTAAGTCTAACTTAAAGTCGATCTTAGTCTTTGTGAAACACCCCCCTGATATAACTGTCTTTGTTCCTCTATGTTGTAGGAAATGAGGACATTGTTGAGGGAAACCTGAAGCTGATTCTTGGTCTTGTTTGGCGCATCATCCAGAGATTCCAATTGAGTGGAGGGGGAGGACCAGGTGTAACTCAGAATGGCAGCGTGGACGGGACGGCTCCCTCGCAACAAAAGATTGCCCCAAAGGTACCTCCTAAGAAACTCATGCTAAAATGGATCAACAGTGTACTTCCAGAGGATGCAGGAGTCGTCAAGAACTTCTCATCAGATTGGAATAATGGAATCATTCTAAGGTAACATGGATTGCACAAAGTAGACTCTGCTCCACTCCATAATATTACTTTGATAAATCATTACATTCCGTCTAGATCTTTCCCCCCTCAAAACTCCAGATTTCTTGTTCTTACTTAGCTTGATGTTAAGTGTGTTGGGGGGGGGGAACCTTTGCTCATGCTTTGGAAGACTTCCCTCAAGAGATTTGTCATAGCTGATCAGTTAAAGTGTGTAGAAGTAATCTTAAAACACATCTGTTTAATTCAGCAAATATATCATTAATTGTTCTGTCATTTGTGTATGTTCTATGTTACTTCTGTTCCTTTATATATAGTGACAATGCTTTCATGTGATCTCTTTTTTTTTCTTCTCACAAGTGAGCATTGAGCATTTGATCTCAAGTGAATTTGGTGCCTTATAAATCTCATATATTATCATTATTATCATGAAGACATAGTAGGCCTGTCCTCATCAGCTCGAGATAAGCCAGATAACCCACTATTTTAACTATCCTGATCGCAAATTATCAAGCTAATTTAACGTCTTCATCAGCCGCAGTTGCAATTTGCGGGATATTTGGTTGAGATAATCATCCCAAGATATCTTGGGCTAGTTTGCAAAATATCCCGCTATTTGAGATATGCGTCTTCACCAGCCCAAACACTCACACTATGCGCGAACGCTGAGCAAAATATCTCGAGCTCGAGTTTCGAGGTCGAGTCTCGAGCTGATGAAGACGCGATTTGTAACTTGGGGGGTTATTTACCAAATCAGAAATAGCGGGCTGTTTGGCAATCTCAAGCTGATGAAGACATACCTAGTGTCACTGAAACACTCTCAAGCTAAGGTAACAACCTAGAGTGACAGCACAATGCAGATAAAGATTAGAGTTTCATTTGGACAATGTTTTTAGCCTGGGTAACATCACATAATAACTGAACAAAGCAAACTTGTTGAGGCTGTTTATGCACCTATCGTACGATGACTGAAGGCTTTGTATGATAGATGCATACAGCCTCAACTCTAGTGTGGATAGAGCATATAATGACCTCATTCACAGTCATCATTTGTTTAATACTACTGATGACTGAATTTGGAATTCAAGCCTTGCATGATTCAAGATGGATTATTGATCCGAATGGCAGCAGACATAGTATAGTTATACAGTTTCACCATGTTTATCAGAGGCATAAAAAAACCTACATATTGTTTAGAATAGGTTCTTTAAAAGTGTTGGAGCTCTTCTTCTCAAGAAAACTGTATACGGTAATCCCTAAACTCACATTAAATGTGCAACATAAAAATCTTCCTTTCATAAATAACCATATATTAACTTCAATGGGTACAAGGTCACAAAATTCCTAAAATTACTTTTCATACGTCATTGTTGTCAATGTTACTATTCATCAACATCATCTAGCTGATTCATTAAATACAGTGAAACCTGTATATAAAGATCACTCAAGGGAAACATGAAAAGTGGTCTTTATAGGCAGGTGGTCTTTATGTACAGGTTCCTTTAGTACATGTTTAAATGAGAAACCACGTTCAAGGGAAACAAAAAATGTGGTCTTTATATACAGGTGGTCGCTAAAGCAGGTTTGACTGTACAAGTAAAACAACAATGTTTCTTATTTAAACATATTTGTGGCTTACACCCAGTGAATAAGATTGATCGATCGATCTGTAATTGAAATACAAGTCAGAAAAAATCTTGGAACCAGCGGGACTTGATCCTGCATCTACTGGCTCCAAGATTTTTTCTGACTTTTTTTTCAATTACAGATCGATCAATCGATCTTATTTACTGGGTGTAGGCCACAAATATGTTTAAATAATTGAAATTTCTCCAAGGAAGCATTACATTTATAAAAAACAATGTTTCTGTTTCTACCATGCACAGTGCCATTTTGAACTACTGTGACCCCTCCCTGATGACCAACTGGCGTGAACTGGACAAGTCCAACGGTCTTGAGAACTGCCGTGAAGCCATGAAGATAGCCAATGAGAAGTACAGCATCCCTATGGTGGTGTCTCCCGAGGATCTGAGTAGTAAACACATGGATGAGCTGAGTGGCATGACGTACTTCTCATACTTCTTGAAGCATGAAGGACCGGGATGGTATGCTACGCTCAACTGGGTTAGGAAGAACGTTCCAGAAGAAGATGTACAGAACTTTAAGGTCAGCTCAACTTCCATACCATCTGTAGAAAGTAAAGATAAATTTCATTTAATTTTGGTTCAACAATTCAACAACAAAAAACACTTAAAATTACAAACGATGTTCGAAAGATATATACAAAACATGTTTGACGTACAAAGTAAAAAATGGTTAGGGAACCTGAAAGAACAAGTAGAACTGTATAACAAAATACAGATAATAATGTAAACTAAACTAAACTAAACCAAAGCACCAGTCAGCATTCACATGCAGCTTTAAAATTATGCCGCACAAGTAGAACAATGGGCTAATTAAGCGGTCTAAACCCATTTTCTCGGCCGAAGCAGTGCCTCAGTGCAGCCAAATGTACACTAATCATCGCTACTATAATAATAATAATAGCCTAATAGTCCACTCCAAATTTTATTAAACCGAAACGGAAATTCTTTTTGCCCAATTGATCGTGAGCCCGGCAGCCACTGAGCAGCGCCAGATCGACGTTGCTCTATCCCTTATTGTTGAACGCCAAAACAAGGTAGCAACAACTCCCATCTTTTAACGTCTTTTGGTATGACGCGGCCGGGGTTCGAACCCACGACCTCCCGGTTTGTAATACAAAATCATAATAAGCATAATATACTCACACACACACCCGTGAGAGGGAGAGAAAGAAAGAAAGAAGGAGGCAGAAAATTAGGAAAGGAATTTAGAGAGATGAAGAATAGTAGAAAAATATTGCACAAGTTATTATGAACATTATTTAAGTGAGAGCAGAAAAGCATTACAACAAGCGTTTTAAAACGGGATAGAGTAGTACTGCTTTTAAGTGCTCTCATCAAGAGCATTCCACTGTTGGATGGCATTAAAATGAAAGGAATGTTGTGCAAAATTGACTACTCTGAGGAGTATTATAGGAATGTGATCAGAATATAAAGTAAACATTATTGCCAGAGTTATATTTAAACATGATAATTAGAGTACCAAATGATACAAGCAGTTTCAATGGTAAGGTCCTAAGTTTATAAAATAGTGGGCTACTGTGTACATAGCCTATTGACCAACCAAAATAAAGGGATACATGATATAAATCAAATGAACTAATGAATGAATGAATGAATAAATTAACTAATAAACAAATAAATCCATAAAAATAATATTACAAGCAAAACTTTTGATTGTTGATTCATGGAGTGTGACATATGGCATTGTTTTAGAGATAAAAGGATTACCCCCCCTCCCCCCCCCCAATAAAAAATATGTGAATTCATTGCAGATATGAATGCATAGAGAAGAGACATTTTCAATTCAACTTTTTTCATAATTACTCCAAAATTGTGATGTGACATTGTTTTTTGTCTTCTCCAAAGTATGTGGTTGGTGACATCATTTTGTTTTTGGACAAAAGCTGCTAGAGCAATTTGTTAAAGCTTTGAAGGTCTATAATCCTCGGTTCATCTTGAATAATTACCCCGGATTTGAGCAATGAATTGTATTTTCTTTGTTTGTAGTCTGATTGGAACGATGGTCTTGCTTTGTGTGGTTTGGTGAATGCAGTAGGAGGGGACTGTTCAGACTGGAAAGACATGGATCGAGATGACAAGATTAACAACTGTCATAAAGGTAAGTCACTAAAAATCACCTGCTTCTATCTATCTATCTATCTATCAGGCTATAGTTCATTCAGACGTTGGACAAAGCCCTCCTCATGAAATTTCCATTCTCTTCTGTCTCTAGCTGTCCTAGACCTGCTGGCACCTCATCATTATTATGAAATTGTTTGTCTAAAATGATATTTTTGTGCAATAAAACTAATATTCCTGAACATGCTCAATTTAATTTATCCTGAATATTTGATGAAATTCATGCATTGCCTAACTTATTTTAATGACTTTTTACCCACATCTTTGATACATCTTTCTAATTCTTATATAATAACTCTATGAGTTGTTACCATTGTCATATGATTTGTATTTTGATGCTTGTATTATAATGTAAATATCTGATTATTTTGTAAAACATACAATATCAGCCTTGAGCTGTATGTCATTTTGTTTCATTAGGAAAAAACATTCAATCAATCTTTTCATTCATGAAATCAACAAAAAATAGCATCAGGCATAATGATGATTTTGTTAAATTTTTCTACCAGGCAGCATTTTTTATCTAGTTCCGGTCCATGTATTTTCTGAATTTAGAAATTTGGGTATTCAAACTTCAAATATCCATTCTATTCAGGAATCCTTTTCTTGAGTATTAGTTCATATTTTCAATTCTAGTTCTTATTTCTTCACAACGATGATTTCAATGTTAGAATGTATTCAATTCAAATATACATGTTCAGTGCTGCAGAGCATCAGTAGCCCTACAACACCAATACAGTTGGAACTGATCTGCATATTGACATAGAGGGCACTCTTTGACTTATTAATTCTTGATGTAAATTAAGGCATGATTAATGTTTTATACTTTATGTATTGCATGATAATTATATTGCAAAGAAAATACATTCATGTTCCGATCAAGTACGTACCATTTATTTTCAATCCATTTGGAGATAAACTAGGTCTACAGCTGTTTATATAGACAAACAGCTTATGAATTAAAAATCTGTGTATTTACCCTAACAGCTGTTAATTTCTCACAATTTGATGCTTAGTTTGTTCAGTACATGGCAGACTGTTTTACATAACATCTCATTCAACCATTTTGCATAATATAATCAAATTTAATGCATAATTTTGTTTGTAGAGTGCCATGTTACAAATTATTTAATTCACTTATTATGAATAAGTGTATTTCAATAGTCACAATGTGAATTGCATACATCAATATTTTGCTAGGTAGGCCAAACATTAATATGGCTTGTCCTACCTAACAAAACATAATGCAATTAAGCTATTTCATTAATTTATGAATAATTGTAATGAGACACTTAACAAAGATCTGTGCATTAAATTTGATTACATTACAAAATTCATTATTTTTAATTTTATCTTAAAAGGTTTTATTTGTCATAACATCAACATGAACAGTATGTGTTACAATTGTTTTGTAGCAACTAAAAAACAATTCTGTGGTACACAATTATGATTTTAACTTTAAAGAAATAGTGTAATTAATTTCAAAACAATATATAATATGACATTCAATCATTTCATGACAGAACATAATACATCACAAGACACAACATGCAAATGAAAACCTGTATTTCTTTAAAAATCTGAACCGAAAATGGCCTACTGTATTATTGTATATGAGATGGCCAATAATATGTTATACTAAGGAGCTTAAAGTAACCTCTTACAATATGTTTTAGTAACCTATATTTATATTTGTCTTTAAAGAATTTGTGGCTGATACAAGAGACACACACAAAAAAATGACCACCGGCCTTTGGAATTCACATATTTTTGAAAGCACACTATATTTTCCAGCAAAAATATTTCGATTACAAAAACAAAGCTATTTCCAGCATGCGTTGGTCACTTTTGGCATCCATTTTCTATCCAGACTACATGAGACTAGTATGTTTTTGTTAATCCGATATGTCTAATGAATGACTGCGCTGGACATAACTTTTTATTTCCAAATAGAAAAACTAATGTTTTTCATGAGGAAATAAATAAGCAAGAGGAAGTAAATCTCATGTGTACAATCTAACTTGAGCTGAATCGCCCTGCACAGTGAAATTTGAAAAGAGATCAAAATGTATTTTAATTGTAAGGCTTCCTGGGAGAAGTTTCCATTGTTGTCAAGATATTTTGTTGGCTTGTATCCAGCAGATAAAGATTGCGTGCTCGATCTTTTAATTGAAAACAAGTCGGAACAAATCTTGGAACCAGTGGGATTTGAACCTGATCAAAATGATGAATAAAAATGAATGAATCAAGAGCAGATAATCATCAATTATTTGTATTAATTGTGTTCATATAGATAAGGAAGTGCATGATTACTACTTCTGATGTTGTCATCAGAGTGAATACTTTCAAAACTATTCAGGTGACACTGCTTTCTGAACTTCATACCTGAGATGTTTTCCCTGGTTTTGTTCAGATGTGTGAAGGATACAAACCACAACACAATGAACTAACAAGTTTGTTCCCATAGCACACTGTAGAGCAATTCATGGTCTTTATTGATACCTGTTAACAATGCCTACAACCTTGGACTATAGCTAGCCTGGGACACTGGCAGGCTGTCATCTTCACACACTCCAAGGTAGAATGTCCTACAGCGTGGGTACATGTGTGAACGTACTTGCTATCTTTTTCTCCTGAAGATGCATTTCTAGCTCTTTCTTCAAGATCAGGACTCCCCAATCCTCCCCCTCTCTCACATGGTGCAACCGCAAGCCTACTATAAGATCAATGTAGTCCTCACATTGCTATCTTTCCCCTAAAGATCCATTCTATCTCTTTCTTCAAGATCAATGTAGTCTTTACATTACCATCTTCCTCCTGAAGATGCATTTCTAGCTCTTCTAGAGTCCTTCTGTAGTCCTTTCATCAAAAAGGCTCACTTTGAATAATAGGGTCATCGCTTCGGGTTGAGTGGTCGCGTTATCTGACCTGTAGTGAAAACATGCTCCTTTATCCACAAAATGTCGGGAGTAATGTTTGTGAAATAAATCCCTCTCATCTACAAATGGTCTGGTCCAATTTACCCAACACTTTGTGAATTTCCTATGACAAATCTACGAAAGGTTGCGCTGTCTTTTTACATCACCTTCCGTTTTAGTTTCACGAAAGTTTCAAATGATTCCAAGTAAGCCCATTGAAAATATATTTTGGAGTGAAGAGTATCAATTAACCCTATGCTATCTGGCAATCTCCAATTAATCATTTTCCATTGAAGAGTTTTTCTTTATTTTCACAGGAGTGGTGAAGATCTCACTTAGTCTAAAATGTAAATTTGTAAAAACTGTGATAAAACCAACAATGGTAACTTGGAAATATAAGTACCTATATTGGTGATGAGTCCAATTTCTTTTAAAGGGGAAGTCCACCCTGATATTACTTTGTTTTTAATAGAAGCAGAGAAATGAGAGGAACAGGTCTGAAAGTTTGAGCAAAATATGAATAAGAATAAGAAATTTTTGAAGTTTTGAAGTTGGTATCAATCAAACACAAATTGGCGACCATGTGACGTATCTTGTGAGGTCCAAAAAATTCAGGAATTTCTACTTTTCCCTAAAAAGAAATTTCAACCATACATGCACCTTAAATATTATAATTGCAAATATATTTGAATAAAACCCCTCTGTGAAACAAATCTATTTCATCATCATCAGCTAAGAAAAGGAAAGAGTTTGTGTAATTTTCTGTTCAGGGTGGAAAACAAACTAATAATAAATACATCAATAAATAAATAAACAGATAATAAACTGAAACAAAATACTTAGCAAACTTTGGTATTCAGTTGAAATTAGCTGGCAGTCTTAAGCCAGTTAGTTGGAAGTCACTATTGGATGGCAGGGGTTCCCATAATACACAAGTCATTATAAGATGCAAACAAGCAAATTATATTGGCATGCATATATGTGCATGATTTTGACTTCGTTAAGTGATGTCACAACAGTCATCAGTAAGTATTGTGGCTTACAATAGACCTGCTAAGGCTGCTAAGGTACAAAACTTAAATGTGATCTAAGACAGGGTCATATATAAGCTTTTACTTAGCAAAGCTAAGCACCAAATATACTGTAAACTTTATCCAGGTATCTAATAGACAGGTTTACAAACATATCCAAATTGATGGATGTTTGTTTCCTGGGGTCCTATTGACGAGTAACTCCATTAACCTGTTATTAATGAATGAACTACAATACTTGTAATATAGTCTACATATCTTAATTGTTGCTATGTCAGGCAAGTCTGTGCTAGCTCTCAGGTTGTCAAGAACAGCCTTTGTTTAAAGAGTGTGCATAACATTTGAATATGTACCAGCTCTGGTCCTAATTGACAGCACAGAATATGGAATTAATAGATATGACAGACCAGTAGACCATATGTGCATAACATGGAGTAATCATATTGGCCCTTGATCTTTGTTTTGCACAAGCTACAGGTATACACCTTTCTAATGTCAACATTAGTTTCTTCTTAATACAGACTGGTAAATTCCCAGATATGATATCAAATTCTCAAAGTCATCTTTGGTAAATATCCATAAAAGATATATACTACGTGCAGATATTCCATAGGTCACATATGATCTAGTTTCATTTTGAAGACAAATCTTTCTCTATGGGGAAAACATGGTGTGTTGGAAACATGGCCTGCTTATAGCACCTATGAGATTAAAACTTACCAGTACTTCAGTTTAGTCAAACAAACAATCTTGAAAAATTTTCATTTACTTTTTTGGCAGACTCAAATTTCCTTTCATGATCTTCTTTTATGTTTTGTAAATCAGGTTATACAAAATGAAAGGATGACCAATTTGAGTCAAGACGGCTAGACACATGTAGGAAAAGAAGAGTAGGCCCGGCTAAGACTGCAAGTAACAAACAGTCTTGTGTCTAGTTAACTTATTGTCACATGAGTTTTATGGCCTGTTGTCAGCTCTGATCCATATATTATAGGTCACTTGAACCTTGGAGAATCCCAGGACAACAGTGGTTGAGCAAAAATGAAAGAAAAAAATAAACAAAAGATGAGGGGGAAAGACATATATATATAGAGAGAGAGAGAGAGAGAGAGAGAGTGGGGGAGAGTGTAGAAGAGAAAGAAAGAGCAAGAGAGAGAGAGAGAGATGGAGAGAGATATGGGTGATAAGGAAATATGACAGAGAAAGAAAGAGCAAGAGAGAGAGAGAGAGAGAGATTGAGAGAGATAGACACAGAGATAGGGGGTGAGAAGGACTTTAGTGTGGATGATTTTGTGAAATACATGTATAACCTCAAAGCTCTTTGCATGCAAGTTGACATAATCAATGGTTTCTTCAGAGTTTGAATGTTCAATTGTAAGTTGAACTGATCTCCATTGGAATTAAGCTATTTACTTTATATATTTATTCTCTGTCTAAATGTATATGTCACAATTTAACTCTTAACTTCAACATTATATCATAATGGGCCAATCTCTAATTAAGCGCATTATAAATGTAATGTATTATTATTATTATTATAACTAAGTATTATTCACAAGAGGGTCTCTCTCCACTTCACAAGTACTGTTTTTTAGAGAATTACAGACCTCTTGGAAATCTAGATATTTATAGAGAGATACATATATTAGGAGGGCATTCAGAGGCACAATTTGGGCATGTATTATCAGTAGTGTTTATTGCCATTAAAGTATCGATTATACCTTTTTATCTCTCAATTATATCATTAAGTGATATTAAAAAACCGTAATTTTTCACAATGATGTTTTACAATGATGTTGGAACATAACCAGAATGTTTTTTCAGCATTATTTCTGTAGACCTACTTCTACATAATGCCCAAGAAAGATGAAATGAAGTCACATCTTACAGCTTGTGATAAACATGATTTCAACCATGGATATACTCCATGTTTCAACTATTTCCCCCCCAAAATAGGATAGTACACAAAGTTGTCTGGAGCTACAAGGGCATTAACTAAATTACTTAAACACAGACTCAATGCCCTTTGGGCTCTGAACACACTATTGTGTCATATTGTTTGGTGGCTATTCACATCCCAGTAGATACTATGCCCCAAGATAGGGCCTTTACCAAATATATATATATATTATTGTACCTTGTAACAAAGCTAATGGGAACAGAATTTCTATGTATTACCATGGATCAATAAAGAAGAAATGAAATGAAATATTTGATCTGTTTCAGATTACTGGAAATGTCCTAAAATCTATCAATACAAATGGATGTAATTGTGTAGACTAGAGTATGGGCACATATTGATGGTCAGGAAATAATTACCTTGGAAAAGCAACAATCCTTCACCACCAAGGTGACATTAGGGCTAATAGCTTTCTTCATATTATTAAAGGTTCTCTAAACAGAAAAGAAACTCCATTTAAGTCAGAGTGTGCCTTGGAACAACTGGGAAAGTTGTCTGGCACTTTGTCATAGTGACATTACCAATTCAGCCAATTTGAAGTGCCCATACCTTAAGTGATTACTAGTTTGAAGATTCATAACTTTCTTTAAAACTTATTGTCAGATCGGTTCAAACAGAATTGTATTGTAATATTGTATATTGTATTATTCTATTATTGCAAATTATGTCCTGAAGAATGTTAAACTTTAACTTATGTGTATTTTACTTTCTTTCTTGAATTACTTCATGGTCGTTTGCCCACAATTATACAATTTCCCCACAACTGCGTCAAGAGTGTCATTTTTGACAGACATGGCGCATTATAAATGTTCACTATTATTATTATTATTAAACTTTCACAAATCTCCTTCTCTGATTGTTCTGCTTTCTTTTTACAGTTAGGATTTGATTTTCCTTTAAGATTTGCATTGTGAGCGTAACTTTTTTTTTTTTAGCAATTTCATGTTTTCTGCAACAAGAACTAGTCTTTTGACCAAAGTAGAGGAGCAGGAATATAAGTAATTAGATAAAGCAAATGTTTCAGAGCAAACCAGATAGCTATAATATAAAAGCTAAACCAGATACTAGGCTACAGGTTGACCCTGCATGTACACAATCAGTAATTTATCTCCTGAAGCAAAGTGGATATTTTCTGTTAAAAACTTCTTTACAAAGAGAGAGAGACAGAGAAAAACCAACCCTCTTTTGCCATCCTTTCTTCGCTTTGACGCACTGACATACCTCACTGTTATGCATGAAAGAGTTTAGTTGACAATAGAAGGAGAAAAAAGGAGGTATTTGTCGCACAACTACCTGTTCTGGAGGCACGGCTATTGAATTTGTGGGTCAGGTTGGAAGAAAAGAAATGTTTTGCTAGGGCACACAGAAAGCTAGCAGTGAGAGCCTGCAAGTCATACACATAGGAGCTTATATGCACACTCTTCATGGACCATCAATTTATGTTTACCATAGTGAAAATTACAAATGCCTTCTATTTTCTATGAAGAAGATATAGACAGATATCTCGTGGTGGACTGGAGAGATATATGTGTCATAGATTTGGAAAACTTCTCTGTGTTTTGTGAACTTGGAAAGTTTGTAACAGTGGATTTACACACGAACAACTTGTAAACTGGAAAGTGACATTCTGAGAATCGAGGTTTGTGTGCCTTTCGAAGTGATCTTGTAAGATCCACAGAGAGAATATCAAGATTATGAGAAGGGGAAGAGAATAAAGGAGATGATAATGATGAGGTAAACATTTGGATAATATACCTAGAGATACAGGTTAGTATTCAACTTCACTCTGTGTGTCGCTTGTTTGGAACCAGAAGGGCGTTGTCTCATGTACTTTAACACGAGAGTTAACGCCCATCTGGGTCTGAACAGATGATATCATGTTCTTGCATGCTTTCATGATTGTCTCATAATTTGATTGCCCCTGTAAATTGGAATCAATGTTTTATGACATTGAATTTGGTAGCTCTAGAAAGTCTTACATGTGCATTCATAAACTGAGAGTCATGGTCCTTGCCACTGCAAAATGTATCAACAAGATTTAAACATCTGAATTTAAGAATGGGGAGAAGAGAGTGATTTAAATAAATAAAGAGACAGTTCTAAGAGTATTTATATAACACCCATTCACCAAATGGCCTCTATAGACACTATGAAAGTAAGCCTTTAGAGTATACAGGACATTTGTGCTATTGTGTCATTTTGAATAGTGAATATAATAGGGGCTCTAGACTAATTAACACACACCTCAATGGAAGGAGATCCTGTATAAACAATTTCTGTAAATCGTACTGCAGACAAATTAGAGTACGGTGAATGGGTCTCATATAAATACTGGTAGAACATAATCTCTTTACTTGATTTAATATATCACTCCCTTCTCCTCCTTCCTTAAAATGAGAAGTTTTATTATTGTTGATTTGCCATGTATATAATTGTCATGTGTAATAATATCTGTAAAGCACTTTGAGAGCTGGTCCTGCGGCCCTGAAAAGTGCTATATAAGAACGAACTATCGTTATTATTATTATTATCTGGGCCTTTAAGGTAGCCATGTACAAAATACATTTTTTTCACCTGATTTTTTACTAACTTAACAATGTTTGCCTGTAAAAGGGGAACATGTTTTTTTTTCTTTCAATTGACAAAATTATACTTTACAAATTGCAAACCATTTAAGTTTGTAGGGGAACAAAACGATTCTATTACAAATTTAAAATGTGTATATTTGATAAATATATATATATATATATGGAGAAGGAAGTCTAGATTTCAGCTCAGAGTTTGAGAAAATACACAGCAACACAAGAAATAATTTCTTTGTGTACAGACTACAGAGCATCATTATTTCTTGTATTTTTGTATTATATGTGTGTATATATATATGTATATCACTAATGCATACCGTACTATTTTGATTCACAACAACATGTTTCATCAAGTTGTAGCTCTGTAGCAAAGTCTAAATGACAATTCTAGCCAATTGTAGTGAAAACCAGTTTGTGGTGAAAACCAGTAAAGATAACACGACAACTGGGAAACAAATGAAAACAAACTACCCACAGATACAGAAATTATTGTTAAAGATGATATAAATAACGCCCAACCCAGCGACCTTCATACTTTACTGTATTCCCACAATACAAAGCAAACACAGATTGCATAGTCTACAGCTCCAGAAATTCATTTGTTGACTTGCTCATGTTTGTGTAGTCTACTTTTCAGACCCCTGCACATTTATAAAGTCCACTCTTGCTGATTTAGAACATTTGCACCTTTTTACACTACAAAAGCATCTATTAGGTGGAACTGCATTTCACTTAAGCTACCTAATCAAGCAAGAGACCAATTCTTTTTACATAATGTCATTACAAGAAAGAAAGTACTTATATTTATAGTTATGTAATTCACATTACTTATTAGTAAGAGTGAGGTTTCAATACTGTAATATGGAATAACTCTTTATGTGTGTAAGCATATTGTGTAGCTACGACCCCCCCCCCCCAAAAAAAAAAAAAAAAAAAAAAAAAAAATAATAAATAAATAAAAAAAGAAATACAAACAATACAAAAATAAAGCATATTTTTACCATTCCATACCAAACTTTGTCTTCCTTTAATATAAAGACAGATGCCAAATAGTCAAGTAAACCTACCATGGCTGTTAGAAGATCACGTCTGATATTCAGGCCCATTTGTTTAAATACAGAGGGATATATGGCAATTTTTCTTTCTTGATTATGAAATCCTTTTATAAGTACTTAACAGTTCTACATTTTCAATATCAGGGTGCAGAGTAGTTCAAACAGGGGCACATTAGTGAGGGCACTTTCTAATAAAATAGAACCTCCTATATATTCACATTTTTATACACTGCCCTCTCCCTATGTATACATTTCATTTGAAATCATCTGATGCATTTGAAATCATCTGATGCATTTGAAATCATCTGATGCAATTGCATATCTTTTGTGAATCAAGTCTAGATCGCATTATGAAATTAGGAAGTAAACATTTCATGAGTACCTGCCACTTTACTAACATTCCTTGGCAAGACTTTAATCTGCGGTATTGCTACACTCAACAAAATAAGAGGGTACCTGGTAGGGATTATTTCTTGAAATGCATTGTGCACTAGAAATGGTTCTTCAAGCTCTTCAAAAGAGCAAAGAGGTATTACATCACAATCAAATACATGCTACACCAGGACAGAATATCATTATTGAATTAAAAGTGAAAGCCTACTTGTAATGGAACGAGCTTAAAATAAAATGGGGTTGGAACTAGGGTAATGATAGAAGATCTATTGATGATCAATGAAAAGAGATGAAGTTATACTGGAAAGCAGCGAAGAGAGTTCAAGAAAGACTGCACCAGGCGATATTACTTAAACTAGTTTTTGCTGTGTCTAAACTATTGGTAATTCTCATAAGCATATCATTATATATTATATATTTACGGGGACAAGCCAGTGATAGGCCTTTGTCCCCCCACACTTTGACCTGTTGTTTTTATTATTTCTATCTACGGTATCATAATTTTATTGTTATTGAATTTCTCTATGCCTTTACTGCATTGCTATGTTTAAAGGTTGATTTGGATGTTATTATTGTCAGTTTTATCGTATTGGGGAAAGAGAAAATTGAAATTGTAATTGAAATGTGGGTCATATAGTTCAATGTACCTGACTATAGTACACCTATGAATGTTTTGTACCAAAGTGGGTTAATTTGAAAGGTTTTAACCTACATTCACTTTATAATGTCAGGTTTTATGCGTCAGCTTTTATGCCACACCTTTCCTTTTTACTCGCTAATAAACCAGTATGAGCAAGCACGGTCAGGTTTTTTAGGGGTTTTTCCAGTACTGTGAATGGTAGTCCAAAAAATTGTATGATTTTTCAGAATGGCATTTAGGATGTGTAAAAGTGCATAATAATTTCCTTTTGTGAAAAAGTACTGTATCACAGTCACCTCTGCACCCATACATGTTTAACTTGGCAGTGTATATTTGTATAATCTCTTACCTCATTTCAGTTTGAAAGAGATATTCAATAATAGGGTTAACTTGTTCATTTCAAATCATCTCTATTTGAAATAGTGTATGATGTCATGTGTTTTGCCACTGCATTTTAAAGTGGCATACAAAGATCAATTGCCACACACGTTGATCCAAGGTCTTTATCATGTGTGATTAATAAATGGGTTATCATGATGAGAGTATTATTGGTTCGTCTGCAGGGGGATTCTAAAGATGATTTACCCCGCATTTATACTAACAGAATATAGGCCACGTTTGTAATGCAACCAAATTTATACTTACGTGCCTCGATACAAATTATTTCATGAACCTGTTACAAATAAATATATCTCAATAGCCAAAAATCAAATTATATACATTTGATGATGTTGCTACATGTAGGAAGGACAAACATTATGCCTGCCTGCGTAACAATAGGTAAATACATTGCAAAAGCAATTTGTATTTTGACTATTGAAATACAATTACCTCCGGTACTCGTAACATGTGAATGAAATCATTTGTATCAAGGTACTTCAGTTTATTTGGTAACATTATGAAAATTGCCTATTCAGCTAGCTCTATAGGTAATTATATTTTTCTAGTTGGAACGTCGTATAACGCAACACATGTTTGAGCATAAGTTCAAACTCGATAAAAGAATCAAGGTCCGGCCCTGGTCTGAATGTCGTATCGTAGGAAAATCATATAAATGGGCTGGGCTTATCATGAGTGATGTGTTTAGTGTGTGTGTATGTGTGTGTAATCTACTGATGTCAATCAATGTGCAATTAATCCACATTGCCGCTCCATACCCAAGAGAAAATTTTTGACCCAGAAAGATGCTATTATCATATATACCAAAACTGTGCCTAACAGTGCTATAGTGGTTGTACCATATATGCTGAGGGCTAGAAGGGTGTAAACTCATATACAGCTGCTGTACTCTAATACATGGTCTATGTCCTTTTGGCTCTCTTTCTCCGCAGAGAGTGAAAATGATGCACACGTGTCACATGGTATTCAAATATTGACTGCTCATGAGGATGATGGTGGGAATTATCACTCCCAAGGTGGTGTTTATACCGGCCCTTCTATCCCCCCCGAGGCAAACCCTCTGACGCAATGATAGATTGAGATGGTCCTTGTCATGTGAAATAGTTTTTACCAATTAGTGAATAAGAATCTATGTACTGTATGAGGTATATAATAATAATAATGTATCACCAGATTATTATTATCTTTATCACTATTATCATTGGTATTATATCATCATATGTATACCTTTTCCCTTCCTTAATCATTCAGATTTACAGACTGGGTGTACTGAGAGAGAGAAACAACGAGGTGGTAACAACGCTGCTGCGAGTGAAATAGGTTTATAAACACTACTAGAAATTATAATGAATCACATTAAGGAGTCCAGTATACGCAATGCATACACATACAACACAACAGGAGGAGATGTGCTTTATGCCACGCCCGACGATGGATATAATACCAACTCCACTGTTGATGGGTACTACACCGTACCCCAAAAGAGGAGCAGCAGTAGTAGTAGCAGTTACAGCAGCAACAGTAGCAGTCGCTATGGAAACAAACAATACGGGACACAAAACCACGTTGTAGGACAAGCTGTTCAAGACGAAGGGAGGCGAGCAGGAGGAGGAGGAGGAGGAGATGGAAGCAGTATCCATAGCAACAATGGAAGTGTTCACAGCAGCCATAATAACTATAGCCATCAAAACAGCTACCCTGGCAACCATGTAAATAACAACTATGTAACCAAGGAGACCTCAAGAAGATATCAGACCTGGAATGGCAAACATCATCACTCCAATGGTATTTTACCCCTGATGACATTTTACTAAAAAAGGACTAACTATTAACTTATTTTACCTTTGCATTTTCTTTCTTTACTAACATATATCTCTTTCTCCCTCATATTACTTGATTTTGGTTTGAATTTGGAATACTAATATTTCTCATATTTCTCATTTTAACACTAACTAGGATGCAGTTATTTATCCTTTTCTTTTTAGAATTTAGGTATGAAGACAGATTGGCTGCTAATATCCAAAGTCCTTTGGAAGCGCATAGAGACGTTATATCATAATGTGATATGTGCTATACAACAAAGGCATATTTATCATAATTTGCTTTTCATCATATCAATGGTTTTGGTGCTATTTACCTTTCCTTACAGCTTTACAGCCACTCTCATAACTCTACTTCCAATCTTTACTCTTTATAATATAGTGAGATCAAGTCAAATATATCTTGAAACTTTAGAAACATCTGAATTTCCAGAATTGTTTATTTTTGTCCAGTTCAAATACACTGCCTCATTGAATGAAAGTGAAATGAGTAACATTCATATATTGGAAAGACATGCCTCACAACCATATCGTGTTTAAATCATTTCCCCTCCCCCATAAAGTTGTAAAGTCACTTCTAAAAAATAGTTGTAATATTTGTAATGATATTCTGTAATAATTCTGTGAACTAACATTTCATGGTGTAAAGTGTAAGCTGATATACTCTGTAGAACTACTCCCATTTATGGCTTTCTGATTTGATGTCTTTTCCTTAATTTGTTTTTAAAAAGATTAGGAGAACTATATGAGTAATTCAAAATAAATCATTACTCTCACTTTGATACTTGTAACAAAAGTAAAAGATAATTTGTCTCAAGCAATGAATACATGTAACAATAAATAGAACAGAAATTGCTTTAATCATGAAACATGTAGATGTAAAGATCTACTACCGGGTACTTACACTACTCAGCGGTCATGTTTGATATCAAAGTTCTATTTTAACAACCAATATCTTCTCGCGAATTGAAATAAAAAAATGTAACAAATATGCTTAAAAGAAAACAAATAGATTTGTTCCTTCCTATTAATACAAATAGATGCACCATTCAAAACTTTGACCAAAAAGAAAACAAAATGGGATGGTTTTAATTTTACTTCAACAAAACATTTTTTCTTTTAGATTTTGCAAGTAAAAGAAACCCCCTCATGTTTGATTTGTTACTGCTATTTAATATTGAACCTTGATGACATGTATGCAATGTATCTATACAAACAAAACATGAGAGTACTGACAGAGAGAGAGAGAGAGAAAGACTGATTGTTTGAAAATTTGATTTTGCTCAAATCAGCCGTAAACCGTTCAAATGTTTTGAGTAAATAATTCAGAAATGGTTTCACCCGAGAACAAATATATGGGCAATAGGTTCACAGGCAAGCACTTAACCATTGAATTGAAATCACTGAGCAATATTTACTTGATCGCACCTATACAGAGCCTTGATCTAAAAGAGAAAAGAGATAAAGCAAACCTGTTTTATGGGCTGTCTACCAACCTTAAAATTAATTGTCAAGCTTTGCTCCACTCCTTGCCTACTAAAATATAAGGTTGGTAGAAGCCTGAACTACCTGCTATTATGACCCCGACCAATAACAGTTTCCTGTGTCAGGAGATAAATTTTCTGTTTAATGCCAAAAGGTTGTTAAATTGTATACTTTCATACATATATAGTTAACTTAATGTCTTTCTGATTGTGAAGCGATGAAATTGTTTTCTTTTTATGGCTGCAAACATATTACAACATTCCATCACACAGTTGATTAACATTCATCACTTGCACTACATGACTGTACAAAGGATTAGCTAGAACCTTGACAACACACCTTGAGGCTTCAATTGAAACCTCAAAGAACATCACTCAAGGCTTCTTCAAGTTCATATTCCATGCAGGAATACATAAATCAAGAGTCAGTATTAAAAAGGTCATTGCCAAAGAGTTAAAACCACCAATTGAACTCCAGAAACTGCTATTTTGCTCAAGGTTCTCTCACTCTGTGATTGAATTACATCCAACACAATATCTTTCAGTGCCCTATGGTCATTATCAGAAGTGACAATACAGCTACCTTCAAAGTAAAAATATTTGTCTAAGTCCTAAAGAAAAAAAAATGATTGGAGGAATGTTGAAGTATTTTGTTAAGGAAGGAGTGGTATGAATGCTGAATCACAAAGGAAGACAAAGGAAGTCAAGGGTGTGTTATGTTTGTATTGTCTGCAGGCATATCACATTAAACGCTATCCCTTCCCCTACATGTGTGTGCGATGAACTATGGAGTATTAATCTTTCCTGTGATTTGCAATCTAGTTATACAATATAGGGAATAGAATACCTATACAAGATGGAACATTTAACATAAAGGCTACAGATACTAGAATGCTGATTCTTAAAGGATCCGGTAACTTTGTCTCAGATTCTGAAACAAAATTCTGGATTTAGCTTATGCTGCAATGATAATTATAAACCTTTAGGTCTGTCAGGAACCCCATGACTTTTACAAGCCGATCGCCTGTCTGATTATCAAGATATTTATGTTTTGAATTACAAATTTTATAAACTGTTTGCCAAACGGTTTTCATAACACTACAGTCTATTGGGGAAAACGAGTACGGTATGGTAACCCGTCACTCAAAGATTTTTAATTTTTTGAGGCATTTCTTGATCATTATGAAGCGGAATTTTTTTTTGGCTTCAATATTACACCATATCACAGACACTGATAACACGTAGGGCCGTGTATCTCAGATTTAACATTGTTAAACGATCCCTTTAAAGGATTACAAAGTTACGTGTTATGGTTGTTATTGCCTGCAGGCATATCACATGAAGTGTTATTAATCCTGTGATTTGCAATCTAGATGTACAATATAGGGAATAGAATACCTTTCACATAAAATTTGATTAAAAGATGGATATTGACATAAAGGCTACAGATAACCCATGACTTTTTCTTGCTTGATCTGTGGTTATGGTTTCTAATCAGATGATTTCATTATATAATGATTATTAACCATCTTTGCTCTGTTTAATCTTGATTTGTGCCAGTTCTAATATTCATCATTCTATCCCATGTACAGAGATGCCAACCTTCTTCGACAAAAAAAAGTATTCTTAAGAGCAAAAAACAGTATTTTTGAAAAAATCTCTCACCTTAACATATCGCCCAATCGAGCAGCTTAAAAAAAAACGGCAGTACCATGTATACATACCCGGATCGAAGCGCGACGTGCATACATTACATGTGGGTTGTTCGCAATGTGTGCAGTTTTGGGCCCGTATCACCATTCTGCGTGCATCGTTTGAATACGTAGGTGCATAATACACTGACGACACAAGGCCCATGATCAGGAATTAAGAAAAACGTCACTAAAAAAAAAAAAATAAAAAAATAAATAAATAAATAAATAAATAAATAAAAAAAAAAAATTAAAAATTAAAAAAACGTAACAAAACATACAAAAAACGTACTGCCGTATTCATAGTGAAAAAACGGGACAAATACGGCAAAAACGGAACAGTTGGCATCTCTGCATGTAGAACTTTTTAATTTTCAGATTTGTTTACTCCTAATAATCATCTTACCGTACTAAGAACATTTTTCTGAGATATTAGTGTTTACCATTCATAATTTTTATCTTTATCTTCTTCTAACAAGCATTTATGCTTTCTTAGCAGTCACGTGAAATAACCACCACTACTACTAATATATGGACTACCAATTCTACTACTTTGACTACTACTACTACTACTACTACCTACTATTTCTACTCCTAATAATATACTAATTATACTGTAATTTAAAACAAGTCAGTAAAAATCTTGGAACCAGCAGGATTTGAACCTGCGATCTACTGCTTGCTGGTCAGCGAATCTATACCACCGAGCATCATTGGTCCATTGCACAGTCATGATGAACTAGAAACAAATACCTCAGCTCTCCTGATTCATTCTGACTTTAATATTCATTACGCTAGTCAGCCATTAGGATAAAAGCTTTATATGTCAGGGAGAAGTTTCCTGGGAGAAGTTTCTATTGTGGAAAAGAATTTGTTGGCTTGCACCCAGTAGATTGCGTGCTTGATCTTGTAATTGGAGACAAGTCAATCAACACTTTCTCAGAATTATTCACAAAAATTGTCAACCTGTTTTTAATTTCCAGTAAACTTGCTTTACGAAACAAAACGATTGACTTGTGGCATCAGGCAAGATGTATTGTAGCATACTTGACTACTTCTACCACTAGTACTTGCGTCAATTTCAAGATGTCGTAAGGCAGATTTTCAATGATTTCTTGCAGGAATCGAAGCTGGTCGTAAACTGAATGTTGATCCCACATTGACAGCAACAGAACTGAGTCAACCAGGCGTGGATGAACTGAACGTGATGGCTTACGCTGCTGGGTTCCACAGGGCTAAACCCGTCTCAGAAACCTTTAAGACTAGCTTTGGAGCTGAGACATACGCATCTCAGAAGACAACGGATTGGGGATTGTGCTGTAAGATTGATCTGAGTAGGTGTACTGGTCTGGATACCAATCCTAATGGAGAAGTTCATGAAGCTAATACAGAAGTACCGGTATGTATGGCATCTTTTATCATTATCCCTTTAATTATACATCAAT
Source organism: Strongylocentrotus droebachiensis (assembly GCA_035222895.1). Classification (NCBI taxonomy): domain Eukaryota; kingdom Metazoa; phylum Echinodermata; class Echinoidea; order Camarodonta; family Strongylocentrotidae; genus Strongylocentrotus; species Strongylocentrotus droebachiensis. The sequence goes on along the minus strand of JAVYIG010010582.1, from coordinate 34,404 downwards.
ATCAACAATAACAAATCCATACCAATTTTAAAAAAAAAGTTTTGAAGATCTATTATGTTCTTTTCAGTAGTTCTCTTGATCATTTTCATCCGGTTTACCTTCATTCACCCATTTTCATTATTCTAATATATGTAGCCCAGAGAAATTAAAGAGATTGTGCTAGTTTATAGAATCTTATCTTTTCCAAATAACAGTACTATGAAACCAAGTAAAGGCATATTGTTGTGTTGTAAAATGAAAATTCATGTAATTACTAAAGCAGTTGAACTGTGCATATGAACTGTTTGGAAAAATTGCATACCCGGTATTACAAATTTTCAGGCAAATGGATTATCCCTGGTGCCTGACAAGATAAACCTCCTCATGCACTATATTTCATTGTATTCCTTGTGATGCACACTTGGTAATGAAATACCAGTACCACTTACAAATTTGTTCATAGATTTATTTCACTAAATGTTGTTGATATTGATTTTCTTGTCATTCTGAAGACTTTCTTTAAAAATGTTCCACACCCAAAGAAACGTTGAATTCCACGTTCAGAGAGCACTACTATTTTCTTGTGACCTGTTGCACACAGCTCAAAGTAGAATGTTTCTCCATCTCTGTGAGCATGAATGAACAATTCTACCAGGTGTTGAATTCTGTTCAATTCTGTGATTGTATATATTGAGGGGTCAATGACACAAAGATGTAACTCTATTTTGAAAAAAAGTGGTTTATGTGTCACTGAGCACTTGGGCCTTAAGGAGTTAAGTCTATGTTTCACTAGCCATTGACTTCAACGGGGTGTTGGGTGGAGTTAACTCTTTGTGTTTCCTGGAAAGCCCACATTTTGATATCAAATACTCATTTTGGCAAAATATGGAGTTACGTCTTTGTGTCACTGAACCCTCGATATCATGTGTTGTGGCCTGAGAGAGGAATGCAGGTACATGGTTGATTAATCATGTATCATAATAACAGGTACAGTGCAAACATTGACAGATGCGCAAAGTCAACACCTGAATTGGGAGTGGAATTTAACTTCATTGAAAGTCTTTTCTTAATTGCGGTTAACTTTGACATTTATTCTTAAATATTGAAAAACAAATAGAAAATTTCAGGCTAAACGTCTATTATTGAGCTGTGAAGATTTGTTACCTTCTTTTCTAAGCCTTACACTGTTTACTTGGCAAAGACATGTAAGAATGTAGCATGACACTTACTTTTATTATGTTTGATTTTTTTTTAAAATGTCATTCAAGTTTGTATTCTTAGTTATTTTTCTTCCTAAATATGTAGTTTGAATGTTAAATAGTCCCTGAAGTTAGGATGGTCTTGGTTTCAATTGAATAGAAATGTGAGAAGAAGGTGATTAGTTTGATATCATACATTTTCATGAATCGACCAAGTTCTTTGTCTCACCCATTACCGGTATTATCTTTTGAGCAAGCCTTTGACAGTAAGTATAATTTGACTGGTGCAGTCTTTATGGACCTAACAGCCACATATGGTTTGATAAGCCTTGGATTCAGCTGAACCACCTACAATTAGGCGCAGGCTACTTTGCAGCAAGCATGAAGCTCTTGAGTCTTAAGTGGTTGATATAAGAATAATGCGGTAATAATTTATCAATTAATACAACCTAATCAAGTACATGTGGGTGCTGTAGGATATCCAATGCCTGTTTCTGTATATCACAGTAACCGCAAACAATGAAATCAGTCAAACAAGACTTGCTCCAGAACAAAAATGTTTCATGCATCATTAGTCAATAGAACTTTGAACAAATAAATATATATTTGGAACAGCAATTGTCTGCCTTCATATGGCTGTAAATACAGTCACTGAACAGGATAAGCAATCGTGCTTAAACCATTCATCTTCTTTTCATACACAGGTGTATACCATACATGTATTTCTTTAACCACTGAAAGCTTCAACTATATTCCATCTGTTTAGAGCCAGAGGAGCATTATATCTGTGTTAACTTTAATATATGAGTTTAAGATAAATTCTCACAGAATCCAAGGAAACTTACACTTGAATGTTCAATATTACAAAAAAATGCCATGTGCCAAATGATTTTGGTATAAAATGTAGAAGAGCTGAGTAATGAAGGTAGAAATATAAGGAAATCAAGGTGAGTAAGCCCGACACCACGTGCTTAACGACGGTCATTATGTGCAAATGAGAGTTGTGGTTTTTATTGACGACAATTTCAAGCAATTTGTTGTGAGTTTGTTTTTATTTTACTGGTTCAAACAATCAATCTACCGCAGGATAAACAATCCAGAATGAATTATAGCCAAGTCTCTTAACATAAGATTCCCAAACCAAAGCTCAAGATTAGCTTTAACCTCCTTTCTAGCTCAAAACAGACAATTTCTTCTTTCCTCATTCACCATTTCTAAAGCTTTACCCGGTAACTACATTTCTTTTTTCACTATTTCTTCTTGTCATCACTCACCCTTTATAATTCCTATCTCCACGCTCATATAGCTAGGATTATATTTCTTCTTTCATCATACAGCTTCTTTTAAAATAAAGGTATATATCTCTTCTCTCTAACAAGTAACATGTATAGTGGCAGCTGTATAAAAAGAAACCCAAATAGACACGCACAAATGAGTATTTACATGTACCGGTACATGTATCGGTACATGTAGATGGTTTACATACCAAGATTCTAATTAATTTCAGTAAGAAGCAAATTTCATGGGAAACAAAAATGTGGTTTTAATAGACAGGTTGTCTTTCTATACAGGTGATTGCTGCTGATTAGCATGTTTGACTATATTATGAAATAAAGTTGAGTTTCTTTTTTAATGTTAAAGAGCTAGTGACAGAAAAATCAGGGCCTTGTTGCATAAAACTTAGCATTGGTGGTAACATTGCCATCTATAGTAACTTCTATTATTACTTGATTTGGCAATTGAGTGATGTTACCATAGAAGTTTAAATTGATTGCATAGTTAAAAGTAAGGGGTTAGTTTTATGCAACAGGACCCAGGTGTACAATGCAATCTAATGTTTTGTTTTTATCCTTTTGTAATTTTGTATTTTATGATAATTCCAAATTATGGATCCTATTTCAATTTTAAATTGATTTGATTTGATTTGATTCATCAGGTGACCATACATGTGAGAGTATTGGATCAGCAGGTTTCGGTAGAAGACATCTCAGCTCAGATTGAGTCGCCTGGTAGCCCCGTCCCAATCAGTCTTAAAGCTCTTAGTACTGAGCTGGTGGAAGTACAGTTTACTCCCCTTGATGGAGGCATGCACAAGGTAAGGTTTTACCCCCCCCCCCACTTCCCCCCTCATTCATACTGATCACTCCCCTCACCCCCCCCCCCCCAGTCCATACAGGTCACTCCCCTTGATGGAGGCATGCATAAGGTAAGATCTCACCCCCCCCCCCCAGTACTGATCACTCCCCCACCCCAGTTTATATAGTTCACTTCCCTTGATGGAGGCATGCACAAGGTAAGATCTACTCCCCTCCTCCCCCTCCCTCCTCCCCCACCCCAGTCCATACAGGTCACTCCATTGATGCAGGCATTCACAAGTTAAGATCTCCCCTCCCCCAATACTGATCACTCCCCCACCCCAGTCCATACCATTCACTCCATTGATGCAGGCATGCACAAGTTAAGATCTACTCCCCTCCCCCCCCCCCCATCCATACTAATCACTCCCCACCCCATTCCATACAGGTCACTCCATTGATGCAGGCATTCACGAGTTAAGATCTACTCCCCTCCCCCCCCCCCATCCATACTAATCACTCCCCAACCCAGTCCATACCGGTCACTCCATTGCAGGCCAGACAGTACCAACAAGTATTTTGATTAGCAATATTCTAAGACATGCAAATTGTAACACAAAAATCATTAATAATTGAAATAAAGAAGACAAAATGTGCTTGTGAAAGTCAAGGAGGGGTAAAAATGATTATTCTTAACATGGACATTTCTGCAAAAAAAGTAATAAGATGCCTTCCTAGAATTCCTCTCAGGTAGTGGAGAATGTGCACTTGTGTGCAAGCAAAGCTGAATTTGATGACTTGGGTAATGATATATATCTATGTATCACTTATAGGAGGGACATCACAGAACTAATAAAATCCAGAATATTAAAGATAAAGATCAGTTACGGTCATGCGATTGCATTGTGGAATCGATCAGAAAAGGTTGATCATCTAGCATATTTATTGGTGTGTACTGCAAGGTTCTGGAATCATCAAAATGATAAGAAATTTGGCCCAGTCTTGGTAAAGTTACTAGCACTGTACACAGAAAGATGTATGCGACAGGTGCGTGACATGTGCGCAATATCTATCAGGTTCCAATAGATATAATAATTTACCAAATATATCAATTAGTAGCCGGTTTCCTGGCAAAATTTGTATCATCACGTATTAGTAAAAACATATTCTTTCATACGATTGGTAATAAGAGCTTCCATTTAATTTTTTGAGAGGGGGGCATTTCCAAAACTGGTCTTTACCTTTAACAATGTTATCGATTATGCACATTGATTTGTCAGATTTCAGTTAGATGCCGAGGTGAGATGGTGAGAGGGAGCCCTATCAAAGTGAACGTTGCGAAAGACATGTCTTCTTACCCACGGAATGTCAAGGTCGGAGGAAATGCATCTGCTTTCATTGGAGAAGAACTTCAGTTCCAAGGTAATCACCTTCAAGATTCAAGATATTTTATTTAACCATAACTATAAAAACACAAGTAATAATACAAAATACAGTATGGATTATGGAAAGGACTATGAGAAAAGCAAAGTGCTTGTGAGGATGGTCCTTGAAGATTAGGGTTCACAAATTAATCATGACTTTGGCCACATTGTAAGGGCCTTGAGCCCCCCCTGGGTGGATATGTTGCGCATTATAAATGTCTTTATTATTATTATCATACAGTTACACACCATACTTCAAACTAGGTTTACCTTTAATAATCATGGGGAGATCGAGCATTTGCCTCAGCAGCTCCCCGATTGTGGAACAGTCTCCCTAACACTCTTAAGGACTGTAAATCAGTAGATAGTTTCAAGGCCAGCCTGAAAACTTATCTAATGGCCAACTTTAGCTAATATCATTTTTTAAAACCATGTATAATGTAATGTAAGCAAAATTGTATATAAGTATATTATGTAGCCCATTGTAAGCGCCTTGAGCACCCTCTGGGTGGATATGTTGCGCGTTATAAATGTCTGTATTATTATCATTATTAACGTGAAAAACCAAAAACGGCCTAAAAACCCTCCATCCGGTTTATGTCATGAACAAATTGATTAATCATGGAAAACAATATTCAATATGGGCTATGAATACTTTTTTGATCATGTACAGTTGATACACAGGAAGCAGGGCAAGGTGATATCAGTGTGGACATCACTAATGGCCACAACCGACTCCCTGTCCGCATCACGAGGGAAGGGCGTGTCTTCACTGTACATACCAAGGCAAAGGATACAGGCTCTTATGTTGTGGATATCAAGTGGAATGGACAGTCCATAACAGGTAATAATTTTCTCATCTTTTTCTCTCCTACTTTGTTTATTTAAGTTTTGTTTTTCATGCAAATGTTACTGTTCTGTGAACCATACAGAAGTATTTTGCATTCACTGAGCAATATATGTTTGTACTCTATATTGTGTCAAATATGTCAATGTGTACCGGTAGTCTTTATGAATATTATATTTTCATGTATTCTTTTTATTGTTGTATATCACATGTTTGTTATATCGTCCAAGAGAGCGTACTTGGAAAGCAGTTTTTTTTTTACTGAATGCACCTACCCTCTACCATAAATAAATAAAGAAGAAATAAATGAATCACAAATTAAATGTTATTTTGGGGTTATTCATGAGATAAAGTGTATCATGAAATCCTGAATTATTCTTTATTATCTGTGTTATGTAATCATGTTATGTTACCTATGATTTGTTTACTTTTATATGAATGAATGTTGGTATATTTGTGCTATTAAGCCAGTATTCTTGATTTTTCAATTTTACTGAATAAAAAGGTGTTGAGGCGTTATGGTTCATGGAAAGGAAAAGGAAAACACTATCAAATTTTCATTAATAATTATTGCAAATACCACTGACACACCCCTTAATAGTGTATGGTGAATTCCTCCTATCACAGATGACCCAATGAGGATAGCAGTAAGGGATCCTTCCAAGTGCAAAGCAACGGGGGAGGGTCTGTCTAGAGCGAGGGAAGACACACCAGCAATATTCACCGTAGATCCTACACCAGCAGGGCCAGGGGAGCTCAGAGTACAGGTTGAAGGTAAGCTCAATATCAACTTTAGAAACAAGAATTTCTTCAAATATAGCTGTAAAAGGAAAGTGCAGTACTAGAATGTTATATTAACAAGATCACAAATGTTTCAAGGAATCAACTCCATGCCAATAATATCCCATAACATAGTCTAAAGAAATGATATTCCAATTATGTAAAGTAAAGTATCTTTTCCTGGTTCGGAGGTTGATTGCAACATCTCTCCATTTCATCTCCTGCAAATTCCGGTGCACTCTTGCAGTTTTAGGCCACTCCCGTTCTTGACATTCTCTTCCCAGTTGATTCTGGGTCTCCCTCTGGGCTCTCGGTCTAGTTCCTTCCACTCTTCCCTCCAATATATCCTTTAAGAGGCTTTGGTGCCTTTATTATGTTATATTTGTTTGTAATATTCTATTGGAACATGAGAGTGGTGTTTAATATAATGCCCTTTGCTGTCATATTATAATCATTAGAAGTATAGTATTATCATTATTGTTATTCGTATCATGGTCTCAATTCTTTTTATCTCTAATTATTCTCTATCCGCCGGTGAAAGGAAAATTGTATGTAAAAGACTTCTAAATATCACTCTGTTATCCGTTTCCAGGACCCAATTCCATGGCCAAAGTGAGTGTTGATGAGAACAGGGATGGTACATACACAGTGACTTACATACCAGTGGAAGTGGGTATGTTCACACTCAAGATCTTCTGGTCAGACAAACAAATACCAGGTAATAAACTCATTCATTTTTATTTAAAACATTAAAACTGTTCATGTTTTTCTTCTCAATTAATAAAGCATGGCTCAATATGTAAAGGGCTATGGACTCATGGGTGCCCCAAAGAGATCCGGGCTAAATCGGACCCGGGGACAACTCGGCCCCGCTACAAAATCTGTCATTTTTTGGTCATTTTACCCTAACCCTAACCCTAAAGGGCCGAGTTGTCCCCGAGTCCGAGTTAGCCTGACTCCCCCCAAAGCTATGTCTTGACCCGAAATTTGAACATTTTTTAACACAATGTTCACTACAAAAGTTTAAAATATCCATCTGAACCCCTATGAACAATGTTAGTGTGGATGTAGCCCTAAATCTAATGACAGGAAAAGGCAATGTTGATGAATCAACCCTTTTTTATGCTACACATATTTAGAATTTAGAATTCCATGAGTGGTTCACATTCGCACAATGTTGATGCCATAAAACAATTATTAAATAAAAATTGACAGAACATTGAATTTTACAAGAATTATTCTTGATGAGAAAATGGCTGTCGTTTTACAAATTGTGAAAGTTTCAAGTTACATGTACAAGAGCTCTGGTTTTACAGTAATGGTTGTTAAAGACTAATACCTCAGTTCAGTCACACTGCCGAGCCGGCTCAAGACCAAATCCAAACGAACAAATTGTTGGCCATTTGTGGTAATGTAATTGTCTGTTCGGTCTGTTGTCAGACTGTCGGGTTCGTTGGTGTGGCTGAGGTATAAATTAACCTTATTCAAGAGTTACAATTTCATGTCTTTGGTTTGAATCTCTAGGTAGTCCCTATCACATCAAAGTGACTGATCCCAGAAAAGTGAGAGTGGTGAAAAGCAGCATCAAGAATGATCAGACAGTCAACGGTATGCACAAGATGACAAGAAACAAAGAATTCAAGATCGTCTTTGACACAACTGAAGCAGGACCTGGTAAGTACATTCATTTGTTTAATGATTATTGTTTTACCGGACAGCTAAGAAAGCATGTATACGCTTGTAAGTAAACAACTGGGTTACCGACGGCTTTAAGTCCTCTCCGAGGGACTTGGTAATGAGGATTACTGCCTTACCAAAGGGCACGAGTGAATTGACTTGGTTTTTAACCCGGGACCTCCCGGTTAAGAGACCACTGCTCTACCACTGAGCCATTGCGCCTTATCCAGATTAAGAAATAGTTTCCATAGTATCAAGAAACACCCCTTAGTTTCTTCAGGGAGGTGGGAGGGACCTCCCTGGTTTCTTAGAGAGTCTTCTGGTAAGATAAAAGTAAGATAAGGACTTCACCATGTGAGCAAATGGGTTGAAAATGCAAAACATAACATAGGGCCTGTTGGTCATACAACTGAAGGCTAATCCTGGTGATTGACAACACCTGTTATTGGGTAAACCCATTCCTAAAGAGAGTTGACTACTATGCATCTTTAATGTTTGTTTCAGGTATGATGCAGGCGGACCTAGACACACCGACCAGCAGGGTACCTCTCAATGTAGAAGCGGAGATGCAAGGCCGACAGAGTGTAACGTTCATCCCAGATGAACAAGGTACGTCACCATCTAAAAACACTTAGGCCTGTATTATAACAACAACAACAACAACAATAATAATTTTTTTACCTAAGGAAGCCTCACCAGCATAAATGCCCTGTAATCAGTATTACACCAGCAATTGGCAGGTACCCATTTACACCTGGGTGGAGAGTGGCAAATGTGGATTAATGTATTGCCAAAGGATGTTAGTGCTGGGCTTTGAAGTGAAACTTCCTGGGGGGGGGGGGGGGGGGTGTCACAAAGACTTTAAGTCTGACTTAACTATGGCAGGCCGTTCATGCCACTGGTTGCTCTCATCATTCCTGGCATTGGTCTCTCAAGGGATGAACAAATCGTGGTCACAAATCCACATTTTTTTTCTTCAACAATAAACTATCAAAAAAATGTAGATTTGTGACGTCCCTACAGAGACCAATGGTGAGAGGAACCAGTGGCATGAATGGCCTGCCATAGTTAAGTCCAACTCAAATTCCATCTTAGTCTTTGTGAAACATCCCCCTGATTAAATAAAATCACAATGTCACAATATGCAACTCAAGGAGAATGTATACAATCCCATTACAGGTGAACATGAGTTGAAAGTGACATGGTCAGGCTTCCCGATAAAAGGATCACCACTCAAGTTATACTCCAAGACAGAAGAGATTCCAGTGGATCACACCAAGGTGAAGATCAGAGGAGATGGGATGGAGGTGGGGAAAGTCTTCAAGAAGACAGAGTTCCTCATCGATGGATCGACCGCTGGATCAGGTCAGTCAGAAGAATAGTAGTAGGATAGAGAGTGAGAGAAAGAGAGAGACAGGAGAGGGACAAAAGACAAGGGGATGAAAATAGGACAGAGGATGAGAAAGAATAGGACAGAGGATGAGAAAGAATAGGAGAGAGGTAGAGAAAGAGAGAAATAACATGGAGAAATACAGGACAAGGGGACAAGAGAGAGTAGGAATGGGAGATAAAGAGAGATAAAGAGAGAAAGAGAGAGAAAGAGAGAGTTTTAGAGGAAGAGGATAAGAGAGAGAGAGAGCTAGAGATATGATACAAGTGTGTATAATTACACATCTTGATATCGGTTTTCCTTGCTAAATCAATGTATACTTCATGTTACAGGTAACCCAAGCGTAAGAATGAGTGGTCTAGATGAAGATATAGATGTCACCCTCACACGTCTTGAGAACCACAAATATCGTGCGACCTACACACCAGAAAAACCTGGTAAGTCAATTCAAATTATTTCAACGTACATATGAGACCTAAAGCACCTATAGTAACCTACGCACTAGAAAAACCTTGCCAGTCATATAACCTACATATAAGCAAAATCTGGTAAATCTTATAACATAATTCTTTGGAAAAACAAAGCGAGTCCGGCATGTGATTTATTATTTGACAGAAACACATCCAAACTTCTGCCATTGTTAACATGTATGAAATGATTCTAATGAAATCATGTTTTGTTTGAGATGGGTTTACTTGAAATCTAAACAAAAATGAAATGTGTCCTATTCAATTGTTGAGACAGGATAAACCACAAAGATCGACTCCTTCCAGTGAAAAGTCTTTATTTCATGTCCCACAAACTATGACAAAGTCTTACAGGGAAAAGTCATTTTCATATGCAGCCACTGTTTTATGGGATAACTGGCCAGAATACCATAGAAATACAGAAACATTCGAAAAGTTCAAAAGTAATTCAAAACCATAAATATTTAGCGCTTTGTAAGATCAAACAATTATGAACCCAGTGCACCATTTCCACTCCTTCTGTATTCTGTTCTTTAAAGCACATCTATAGAGACATGCAATTATGCCTACGCACTAGTTATACAAAAACGTTAACAAACGTTAAATACCGTTAAATTAAACGTTAAATTATCAAATATTCTTATTCACCAGGTACCTATCTGCTTCACCTGGCCTGGTCTGACAGGCAGGTGAATGGATCACCTTTCAAAGTGAACATAGCCGGAGAATCTCATGCTAATCGGGTGAAGGCATCAGGAGCAGCCTTAGGGATGCTCGTTGCTCACAACACATCAAGACTCGTTATCGATGGACGAGAAGCAGGAGCTGGTAAGACTAATAATCCAATCAAACAAAAAAATATTAAAGCCCCACTGCACTACTTATAGCTACTTGTGCCCTCTATACAGCCAACAATGCCTAAGCGGTACCCGTTGATCCCCCATGATGCCCTTTCATGCTAATTGAGAGCTGATTTGATGAGATACTACCTGCCAGTGACCATGCATGGAGGTCTAATCCCTCCATGCCAAACAATTGCAGAGGGGCTTTAAATCTAACATGTAGTTTAAGCTTATACCTACCTTAATATTTATAGTAGGCAAGCTTTAATCCACTCCTGTGCACTTTCTCAAGCCTTCTTTGATTGAAACCCATCTTCGGTCCAGTGATCTTGAGGCAGCAGACAGCAAGAAACTTTGTGAATAATCACTTGGCTTGAAAAAGTCCACAGGAGTGGATGAAAGCTTGCCTACTAAATGTTAAGGTCGGTAGAAGCTTAAACTACATGTTATAATTACCCCAACCAATGAAGGTTTTCTGTATCAATATTAAATTTGAATCTTGACAGGTACAACAACTATGTGTGTCTGTAGTGAAATTAAAGATCTTCATCAGCCTGACTGATCTTTAGCGGCAAATGGTTGTTGACCCATGACGGGGTTCAAGAAACTTCAGGAAACGTTGAGGGATCTCCCTCTCTCACAATTCAGTAGTTCTGGAGATTTCTAGTTGTTTCCAGAAGCTCCTTGAATCTGTCATGGGTCAATTACAACCATTTGCAGCCAAAGACCAGTCGGCCTATTGAAGCGTCCCTAAGTGGACATGAAACGTCGCAAGTTAAAAGATAGTGGCCCGAATTCACAAAGGAGGTTCGTCGACAAACCTTGGTTTCTGTGCATCATGTGATGAGTTTTGATGCGTTTCAGACCAAGGTTCACACAAACCTTGGTCTGAAACGCGTCAAAATGCATCATATGATGCACATAAACCTAGGTTTGTCTACAAACCTCCTTTGTGAATTTGGGCCAGTAAGTGCAGTCTATAATATTTAATGTTGAATAAGAATATAGTTTACTTCAAATTGCACATATATCTCCTTTCCTATGCACAAGACATATTCAGGTGTATGATTAATTCCAAACAGGTGATCTTAAAGCTCGTTGCATGGGTCCCGCTCAATTAGCCGAGGTACACATTAAGGGCATTTACACTGTGTTCCAAACACGCCAAAAAATGCCAAACCGGAGCCTGACCGCGATGTTACCAAGGGCAACTACGCTTTACCGGCAGACATGCCAAGCCCGAAACATTCCAAAACAAAGTGTGATCTTTTGGGGTGTTTTGGCGTGTTTGGCAAGTATGAACGCTCGCAGTTGTAACATCGCGATGTTAGGTCACTTGACTTTAGAAGCCGAGCTAGCTGCCGTCCTTGAAGAAAATGATAGAACGATGTAAACAAAGAATAACATAAGAGAAGGTGATAGAAGGAAGAAACAAAGAATAACATAAGGAAACACAGAAAGAGGAAGTGATAGAATGATTAAAAAAACAAAGAATAACATAAGAGAAGGTGATAGAAGAAAGAAACAAAGAATAACATAAGGAAACACAGAAAGAGGGAGTGATAGAAGGAAGAAACAAAGAATAACATAAGGAAACACAGAAAGAGGAAGTGATAGAATGTTAAAAAACAAAGAATAACATAAGAGAAGGTGATAGAAGGAAGAAACAAAGAATAACATAAGGAAACACAGAAAGAGAAAGTGATAGAAGGAAGAAACAAAGAATAACATAAGGAAACACAAAAGAGGAAGTGATAGAAGGAAGACACAAAGAATAACATAAGGAAACACAGAAAGAGAAAGTGTTAGAATGAAGTGATAAAGAATAACATAAGAGAAGATGATAGAAGGAAAAACAAAGAATAACATAAGGAAAGACAGAAAGAGGAAAGTTTTTGCATCGGAGTGCCGCGCATGCGCATTACCAACTAAAACACGCCAAAACATCACTGAGCTTTTCAGTTGGTGATGTTTCCGCACAAGTGTAAACGGGTGCGCGAAACATCGCGACTTTTCAAAATGAGGTATTTGACAGTATAAATGCGCCTATTGGTAATAACCAAGATAACACATTCTCTCTGGTGTATGATTAATTCCAAACAGGTGATCTTAAAGCTCGTTGCATGGGTCCTGCTCAATTAGCTGAGGTACACATTGGTAATAACCAAGATAACACATTCTCTCTGGTGTATGATTTATTCCAAACAGGTGATCTTACGGCTCGTTGCATGGGTCCTGCTCAATTGGCTGAGGTACACATTGGTAATAACCAAGATAACACATTCTCTCTGCTCATCACACCTAAGGAACAAGGTAAACACGTTCTTGAGGTCAAATACGGATCAGACCATATCCAAGGTAGGTTTACATTTTAAAGCCCCACTGTTATACTTGTAGCTACTTGCTCCCTCTATATAGAAAACAATGCCTAAGGCAGTGACCATTGGTCTCCCATGATCCTCTTTTTCTTATGTTAATTGAGAGCCAAGTTGATGAGATAGCCACCTGATCTAAAGTACAAGATAGCTTGGATATATTTAAACATACATGTATATTATCAAGCTACACTCCTTTGCAAAATTTTACTTTTTCCTAGGTCCCTTGTATTAAAGTATTATTATTGTATTGAAAGAGAGCTCAAATTGGACAAGTTTACAGAATGGAGATGCATATAAAGTGACAATGTAATCCTGGGGATTGTTTCAGAAAGACTAAGATTGACTTTGAGTTGGGCGTAACTATGGCAGGCCGTTCATGCCACCGTTTGCTCTCACCATTATGATCTTTAGATAATACTTTTTCCTTCAATAATGAATTATTGAAAAATGTAAATTCTGTAGCTTTGTGACCATGATTTGTACGTCTCTTGAGAGCCCAATGCAAGTAAATGGTGAGAGCAAACAGTGGCATGAACCGCCTGCAATATAGTTAAGTCCAACTTAAAGTCGATCTTAGTCTGTGTGAAACGCCTCCCCCCCCCCCTGGACATACATGGTGTGTATTTAGAAGAAACGATAATAAACATCATTGATGCACTGCAGCTATGGTAATCTGTAAAGGAAATAATCATAATTACAGCCTACTAAATGAAATGAACTTTTGTACGTTTTCAGGAAGCCCATTTGTGTTGCGAGTTGCTGGTGCCCCAGACGCTAGCCAGGTGGTGTGTCATGGGTTTGGTCTAGAGCATGGTATCCTATCCAAGTTCAGAGGAAGGTTTGTTTGTGAGACTAAGGGAGCTGGATCAGGTCAACTCAAGGTCAGAGTTCATGGCCCCAAAGGTAAGAAATCTATTCTTCTTCTTTTTAGGTGCCAGTATTTACAATGCAGCGATGCATATGAAAACTGATCATGTATAGATTTGTTTTATACAAGATTTGCTTTGTACAAGAAATCTATATCGTCCAAAAATTATAAAGTTCATACATTCAATGGGAAAATAGTAAGAAGGTATATTTTTCACAAATTTTCACTAAAGAAAGTGAAAACTATACTGCTGCCTAGAAAATAGGAAAGGGATGTACCGGTACACATTTCTTCCTGTTTTCAGACAAGAGTAGGAAAAGGATTTTCTAGATAAAAAGCATGATCAGGGTGTAAAAATCATGTGTGGATTTGTTTTATACTAAATGTCTTGCAGTTTATGAAATTCAGCTTCAATAATTATGTACATGTACATGCATATATCTGAAGACTGGAGCCACTCATCAAACTTATATTTCAACAGAAAAGCAAGCAACTAAGATATCTTATAAATGTATCCATATAGTTCAATTAAAAAGAGAAAAATTATTAGGAATTTATGAAAATACATGATAGGTTTCAAAGTCTTCTGGAAAAAAACATTTTCTTGCCTTCCAATCATTTTATGAAGGTAACTAGCAGTAAGTAAAGCTTTTCATTATTATAAGCCAGTTTCTAATCTTAACCATGTCCTGTCCACTGAGAAATTAGATGTAACGTTTTAATGACGACAATATCGTTGTGTTCATTCAGGTGCGTTCCGTGTTGAAATGAAACGTAGCGACACGCGTGATCGTACCATTGATGTTCTGTACAACCCAATTGAAGTCGGGGATTACACAATCCACGTGAAATGGTCAGACAAACATGTTCCAGGAAGTCCATTCCTTATTAAGATCGTTGATAATGAAGAACAGCTGAGAGATGTCCAAGAGAAGTTCCCTTCCTACTCTACCAGGGCACGCTACGGAGGACGGGAAAATGGATGGGCAGAAGATATCTAAACAACGCTGCATTTACTTCCTAAATCTTATATTACTCCAGTGCCCCATTTCACAAGCTTGTCATCAGTGACAAATGAAAGTTTTTGTTATAAGCTACTGAAATACTTGCTTCTGATTGGTTATAAGCAGATTTGTCACTGAGTTTTGTCATTTGTCATTGAAAAAAAGCTTTGTGAAACAGGTCTCAGATTTTACAGTACTTTCAAAACTCTAAAAATAATTGTAAATACACCCCAAAAATTGTTCATTGTGACTGAGTGAAAATTTACATATGGACCAAAATGTACTATATGCCTAACACTGTGACACTTTAATAGAAGAAATGAATCAATGAAAGTTTGTAAAAATTGAAATATTCCAAACAAACATACATGTATTCTTGGCACTAAGATTGCAAATTCTAAAGCCTCTGTATTAAAAGTGGTCATATTTTCACATCTTTTCTGCTTGTAAAAATGCTTTAATAAGATATAACACTACAATTAGCTATTGAATAGAGGAATCAATGTTAAGAATGATATAATCTCATGTTTGTATTCAACTTGCCATATTATGAAAACTAATATATTTGTGATAGTCTGATAAATTATTTTATATTTTCCTGATAGGGAAAGTCCTGGGCACTTGAAACTATACAAGCACATCCCCTTGACAGTGATAATACTTGGTTTAATCAGTTTGAAGATTTGTAGCTATTCTTGATATAAAGACTCATTCATACTAAAATCAGGTCAAATAGACTAAATAAAATCTGAGCCTTGCTTAGCCTTCACAACTACTCATATTGACAAGTATGTCATAAGGAACTTGCTTTTACAAATACATTATAATTTTCATTGTAAGTTTCATTAGAATGCCCAGACTTTGTAAGCAAATATAACAATGTGTATATTAATAATATTATGATACCGTATCTAACTACCTTATAAATGTATTTCTGATGTATGTAATCATATGGTAACATTTCTTAATTTATTGTAATGTAAGTCAAGCTGCGATATTATGCTTTGGTATATATCTATGGTTCAAATAAAACCTATGTACATAGTGTATAATTTGTACTCAAAATTTACAATGAAATTGGACAAGACGAAGATGAAGTTAATTACTTAATATGTACATGTATGCTAATAAGTTGACTTCACTCAAATAATGTATTAAAGATTTATAATTTGTTTCATGGTTGATGTATTCATCATAATCTCAGTGTATTTTGATTCTTATTATTGCTCATTTATTTGTATAAAATGGGAAGAAGTTCGGTCTATGGTGAGGTACAATGAAAAGGTTCAGGGCTTTGTAATGTATAAAAATATACTGCTGAGAACATAATTTTAAAAAGATCCATACACATAGCTGAAATGTTTACTATTGAACAAGTTTAAGTCACATAGGTATATGTAGTTTGACCTCACATTTACAGCTGATGGAGATTATCTGAAATTGTGGGGTAGTTAGAACTTCAGCAGAGATATTTGCATGACAGAAAGGATTTAATCGTATATGCCAGACAGCACATACATGTAGTTTAAGATTCAAGAGACTAAAATTATGCTGGACCAAAAAATATAGTCTAGGGATCCTTATAAATAGTTGGTGAAAGGTTTACTTCAGATGAATGTTGAACAAACCTTTTTAATCTTTTAAGAAAGACTTTGTCTGTTTGTCAGTCACTTCCACACAAAAACAAATCAACCACAACTGGCATTAGAAGAAACATTTTAATATACACTTTCTCTCAATTTTAGTGCAGTAAAATATCTGGCTATAACTTGTTCAGAAAAGTAAACTACATCACATGGAATATACATGTACTAGATTTGCTTCTTGAAAATTTCCTTTCCCTAGAAATATTTCACCTAAATATCCTTGTTTCCTTGGTTACAATTGGGCCTATGTTACTGATTCAATGTTTAAAACTTTAAATGTTACATTATTGTACTACCATCTTAAACATGTTCGTAGTACTACTGGCCAATTTGTCCGAAGGATACGTTTTGGTTGAGCTGTTGTTCTAATGTACTTAAATAAGACCTGCTGCTGTATACATATTTCATCATTTGGAATGTTTTTACATGATACTCGTATCAGAATTCTGTAAGCAAAGGAGATTTTCATTGCTCAAGGCCGTGGCTAAACAATCTCCTCACAGGCCAGACTAGATATGGTTCACACATAAAACACAATGACCAACAGGCAAAGCTAATATTTCTGATGAAAGATGAACTCATGATTATTCAATTATAATGGAAGTATGAATGTACACATTAATACCTCTGTTTTATTTCATGTTTATATGGAAGACTTGATGGCTTAGCGTTATCAGTTTTATAAAAATCAAAAATATTATTATTCAATTATAATGGAAGTAAAAATGTTCATATTAATACATGTACCTCTGTTTTATTTAATTTTGAATATACAGTAAGTCTTAGGATAATCAACTTTATCAAATTAAACTTATGATTACTCAATTATAATGGAAGTAATAATGTTCACATTCATACCCATTTTTTATTTCATTTTTATGTAAGTCTTGATGGTTAAGTGTTATCCATTTTATCAAATTAAACTGATGATTACTCAATCATAATGAAAGTATGAATCTTCACATTATACCTCTGTTTTATTTTATATTTTATGTAAGTCCTGATGGCTTAGCATTTTAAATTTTACTTTTGTACCATACACATTACAATTAGTTATTATATTAAATTGTAAATCATTTACTGAAAATACAATATATAGTTCAACTTACTTCTCTGAGATGTTTTCACCAGTTCCTAATCAGTTACTGGAAGTAAGTTGAACTATACATTGTACTTCCTGTAACTGATTTACAATTCGCTATAATTTCTACATACTGGATGAATCTTAATCTTCATGAAATTCTTATTAGTTGTTGTTGGAGACATTTTTATATGGGTTTGAATATGGATATGTTCAGGTTCAGTTTTCAACAGTTTATATGACATAAAATATCTCCTTTTGTTTTTCTCTCACATTTTTAGCTTGGAAAAGATAGTGGTGTATACAATGTTATACATGTAACATGAGGTAACATAACTTCCTTCCTTTTATCTCTCCCTTTCTCTGTCTCTATTTTTCAATCTATCTACATGTATCTGTATACATCTATCTACCTCTGCCCCCCCCCCTCTCTCTCTCTGTCTCTCTCTCTGTCTCTCTCTCTCACTTTCTCTTTCTCCATCTCTCTAAATCAAATGATGTATTAGGGTATAACTGGTTGAATAGCTTAAATTGCATGTACAAAGGGGCTTTTTATTATTCAAATTAGAACATAATTGCAATAAAGTTTTTTGAGTAGAATAAAATGTGATAATAAAATACTTTGAAATATATTATGCAGCTAAATCACAGTCTCTACTGTTTATTATTTCATACGACTTCCTGAAGAAAAAATTCTGACAGATAAAGAAAATCGAATTAAGCTTCAAATCACACTTCCCATTATACCAACAGAATATTAAGAGCAACACATTCAATTAACTCACTGCCTGCTATAACTGAGTGATTCCTGTATTAAACCCACTGGGGATATGACTATTCAGTAGTCAATGGGCTAGCATTCAACAGTGTTATGAAGAAATCATAGAATTCCTTATGGTTATGAATGATAATAGTTTGGACAGTGAGAACTGCCTACCGGTAATGATTTGAAAGGAATAAATTTGGCTAAGTGCCTTTAAGTGATGTATGCATGTACGGTGCATTGACTTCATATATTGCTCTTGATCTGTCCCCTTTCAATCAATACATCAATAAACTTTCTCTTCTCTCTTCCCCCCCCCCCTGCAGTTACTTTAACCATTATAATAATAACAACAGTGGGTTATTGTATAGCGCTCATGTCGGTCAGACTTGACACATCTGATGCTCTACAACTATTATCCAGGGGTTAGGACGATAGTTTATATACACTAAATTTCAACTGCATGCTACAGATTTCAGTAAAACAAATGCATGTATATCCACAAACAAATTCAGATTTCTAAAGTCCAATTACATTTCACCAAGCAGAAACTTAAATATAACTTGAAATATTAAAGAGGAGTTCTGAATTTTGGAGGTGAGTGTACTGTAGAATAAAATGATAATGTCCAGCCTATAATACATCATGTGTAGTTCACTCGATCGTGATTCATAGTTTTCTTTAGAAAAGATATGAAGATGATGCCCCTACTGCAGCAGAAAAACATCTTGCAAATAAGAGGATGAAATACAGCTACATCCAAAGTTGATATTCTCTCCATAATTTCTCTTTAGAAACATATATAAAATCTTGATGGTGATAATATTGATAGTTCAACAATGTTCCACTAAACTGGTGTAGCAAGCCAAACAACGAGAAGTATTAAGCTATTCAGCCAACATTCAATCTGTTCAATGATAGTATTCTTTGAACATTCCAGCCAAGCTCCTTTGTCAGAGTTCAACTAAATCTGGAAGTAAATATTAACAATCCCGTCACATCTACAGCGAGAATAAGAGTCAAAGAGGTGATAACAAACATGCAAACTCTTGGCATAAACAAGATTGTGATTGGTTTGTTATTCCTCCCAACATGCTATTTAAAGATAAGAATGACAATACCATTCAGGTCGATCCACTCCGAAGACTCATCTTGACAGGAATGCTTGCATCATCATTATTTTCTAGACCTCTTTTCTGGAATGACAAAAACAAAAATGATATGATGATATGGGAGGTCTTTTCAACACTTTGTATTTCCATTCTGGGATTTTCTACAAACCTTAACAAAATAATGTGACATGTGTAACCCTTTTGAGATGGTAATTCCACATTCTGTGGTTTTGCTCAATAATCTTTTATTCAGAGCCCTAAAAAATATGCGAGACACATGAGTAGAATGGCAAAACTTTGTGCACGCACTGCATCCAAATTTAGTCTCAGGACTATATTGCATTTGATACCAGGAATTCTAAAGAGCAAAATAATCTATAAAATCTTTTCATTGGCAAAAAAAAGAGATATTCAAAATAGTAGTTTTTCTTTTGATATTGGCAATTTTTAAAACTCTTTCAACAACATTCTTGCCCATGTTCATTGTTTTCAGAGACATTAGATTTTATTTCAACAATGTAGTAATAAAAGAAAATATCATTTAATGTTGTAATAAAATAAAATATCATTTATTTATTCTTTATTTTACTAACAGCATAAAAATCAACAGGAAAATTTTAATTGACAAGATGCATGCACAACAATAAATGAATACATGAAAACATCATAAGTACAAGTTTGCTGAGAAACCATTGGAATGATGTATTAAATTTAACACGCGTTTCAATGGGATGTCGACGAACTTGTACTTATGATGGTTTCATGAAAACGATGCCCAGGTAACTTACCCTTGTGCTGTTAAGGTGTAATGTCCTTGAGAGATCAAGCAGCTTCTCTGCTCTAGTTGCCATGAATACAATAGACTCTTTCAGATCAGCCACTATTATTACATTGAAAGAAGAAGATATATGTGTGTGTGTGTGTTTATCCATCATATTACCGGTATATTCCATGTAATTTTCTTTAATACATTTCTTCCTTAGGCAAGAATATACATATACAACCTGAGCCAAAGTTGCAAATAATTTTTTCTGCAAGGTTTATCAATAAAAGGATGTATTCTTAACATTTTGACCAATATTGCAACTGTATATCTTGTATTTATGTATAAACATAGAAAATGAAAAGCACTGAAACATAAATGGATGATTATTAATAGCATTAAAAAACACAATAGAGTCCACACAAATATAAGTTCATCATCATTTTTTCATGTGAGTATGTAAGCCGAAATGTGCACAATGACTTATTTTCCACAGTACAATTTAAGAAAAGACACTTACCGTTTGCCTGTATGCAGATTTTCTGGTAGTTTTCCAATTGAGTGAGTAAATCATCTAGGAGGTTTTGAATCTGTTTCACATCATTGGACCATTGCTCAAGTCTAGCATTCACATATTGTGCCTGGAAATTAAAAAAACAGTTACGACTATAGCAAAGTTGACGTTCGACAGAAAAAATTAGGAATCTCTCAAGACAACTTCAGAATACAGTGTTCTTTTTTATGTACATAGTCAGACAGAAAACTTCAGAAAAAGAAAACAAAATAATTTGGGGTTCAAATCAGTAGGATAAAAATAAGAACAATTGCTCACAAATAGAAGTAGATGGCAGCTGTGTTATGTAACATAAAAAACATGTATTAAACAACATGAGCTAAAAATGGCTTTCAAAACCATGTACATTTATGAAAAGAGTCCAAATGAAATGAAAATACAATTTAGATCATGACCTGGGATTTAAGTTGATCTTGATTATTACTTTACTTACGAACAAGTTATTAAGCTAAAAAAAATAATAGCATTTTTCTGTTAAAACTCAAATCACAGAACCTGACTGTAGCTTTGGGGGTCAAAGGGATCCCCTAATTCCCATCACTAATCTAACCATCAATATCCTTGGTGAAATTATGCATTGGAGAAGATCGAATAACAAGAGAAATTTAATGTTGCTTGTAAGTATCGGCTTGCATGGTGATGTGGATATACAGTAGGCTTGCGGGTGCACCATGTGAGAGAGGGGGAGGATTGAGGAGTTCTGAAAAGGACTCTCGGTAATCTTTCTTGAGGGTGTGTAGTCCTGAAAAGGACTGTTGGTTATCTTTCTTAGCTTATAGTTCTAAGGATAACTATAGCGCTTGGAGAGGATGAGTGGCGGTAGTGGCTTGATGTTTCGAACAGGTTGACTATTGGATTGTCAACCTGTTTGAAACGTCGAAGATGAGTCATGGTGCACCCTCAAGCCTTCTGTATAAGAGAAGTTGAGTTCCTTACTTTCATCAAAGCTGGTATATCTAAGCTTATTTGTTTACATGATTTGCTGTTGAAAACTGTGAGTGCCAAAAATGACCAAATCAAAAGTTGGCTCTCATTGAGCGAACATAATACCATAGTACGAATACAAAACAGCTATCTTACGTTGCGTATTCTGTGTCTTAACTCCTCCAGTTCTGAATCCAGTCTTGTTTCATCTGATTCCATCAATATCACTTCCCCATGAATCTAAAATTGAAGAGTCACATAGAACGAAAATTCACTTCAATTGCAAATGATGCCTTATAAATCTCAATACTGCAATGAATTTCATCATTTTTTTTAACACCAGGGATACTAAAATCAGGTACGGTATAGTAAACAGAATCAGACCAAAGATGTCGAACAGGACTATGTAATTGGTCAATAAAGCATTCTATCAATGACCTCTGACATTTGACTTACAGTGTCAATTATCTTGATCTCTGATGTCTGAACTTTGAATGCACAAATGTAAATTTTCTTTTCTATAATTCAATGTGAATTTTCAGATTCTTAATGTGGAACAACCACATTCCTCTGAGGTCAACATTCAAATTCATTTTGATGCAATTAAATAAATTTGAATGACAGAAATGATTGATTTGAACAGGAAAACTTTTGAGAATTGGGATTGTTAATAATTGGTTTCAAAACAAAATGTAGTTGTTTGACATCATGATACATGCACATGACTGCACTGTCAACACATGACTCCCCATATTTTGAAAATATTAAAAACTTTTGATAAAATCCACTGTAAAATAGTGTAACTGCCCAAGATCTCCAACCCTGACACAGTTGACTTCATATGCAAATGAATAATGCAAATGTAACCCTGCATCATCCATCATTTGGAGAAGCATGCAATATCAGGTGATATGCAATTGGCCAATCAAGTGCCTAGATTCTCCTTAATACTTCTTTCTATCCCTGACCTATGACATTTGACCTATGAGGTGACTGGTTACCTTGTCTTCGGGTAAAACGACATGAGATGGGATAGGAAAGATGTTCTTAATGAGGTATGTCTCCAGTCTGTCAAATGCCTTATCAAAGGCAAGCTGTAGATGGGCTAGTAACCTGTCTGAAGACTGAAAGAAAAACAAATGTATGCTTCAATGAGACAAAATGAAGATCAATAGGAATCCTAATGTTCATTCTCCATATCGCATGTAGTCTGTTATGCCTGGAGGAAGGATGCACATGGATACACAATTACACATATATGCATGGTCAACACATACATACATTAATTTGTTATAAATACACACTTTACAGTCGTGTTTTTTTAATATATTTTTAAAGCCCTTTTTACTGCATCTACATGCATAATGCTTCTCTTCTTTCTTTATCCCTACATCATAGTTATACAATAAAAAAAGTTCACAAAAATGTGTATTTGCACCTACATGTGTACAAATCAAATGCTGCAAAAGTTAGTGGGGCCCTAATTTGATTTCATATTATTCACCACAAAAATGATGATTACATTGATACAGTTTGCCCATCATTCAAATAATTTGTGCGCAGTAGTTGTATCAAATCAAAAATTCATTGTTGTTCAATATCTATTCAGCAGCTTATTCATCAGAATTTAGTTGTGAACTTCTCAAAATTTAATGAAAAGCCTTTTCATCACTTTTCCTCACAAAGATTTCCCAATCGAATATTGAATAAGCGGCGATTTTTGCGAGGGTTTTATTTTCGCAAATTTAACTACAAGCAAAAATAGTTCCAGCATCTAATGTTGCGCGTCGCAATCACTACAGTAAGCTCTGTTGCATGGCACACAAGGTGTCTATACAAGCCGTTACCAGGGGAGTGTTTCACAAAGACTAAAGATCAACTTAAGTTGGAATATGTCTTGTTTACCCAGGGTAGCCTCATCATCAGTATCAATACTATTCTCCCTGAGGGCCTTGCGATCATATTATTACCCCGGCTTTAGCCGAGCTACCATGAAAAGGCACTCAAGGTCTCAAGCATTCCAGGAATTTCTTCCTACCGGCTACCCATTTATCTCATCTGGGTGGAGTGTGGCAAATGTAGATTAATGTCTTGCCAAAAGACATTAGACATCGACTAGACCATGACACCTCTACACCTTTACGTAAAAATATTGGCTTTATAAGAGACACTTTCATACCTGTCTAACAGCCTCTGTACATACAGGTTGCCTCCCTTGCTGAGCCTGCAGAGAAAAATACAAAGGAACAAAAATATCACAAATCTTCCCCTCTATTAAATAGATCGAAAACCATAAGAATGGACAGTAATGGAATTTTCAATACAAAGCAAATGAAAGAGGAGCTCAAAAGGTACGTCACTGAGATGCTAATTTGTATTGGATCAATTATGATTCTGAAAATTAATAACTGTTGTACCTACAAACAAGAAAACTGAGGAATTAATGGGAATTAACTTCTGACTTTCACTATCAAGGAGTATTACCTCTACTAAAATTTACAATATCAACCACTGTCCTATTAAACCATGCTTACCTCTGTTGCTATATATTTGTCTGCAGCATCAACACTGTCATACAGGTAGTCGGCTACGGCATTGTACACTGTATGGGGACAAATCAAAACCTTTGTAATAACCACTAGGCACTCAAACTGCATGTTACGTGTCATTCCAGTGTCATACTTTCAAGACTGATGATATAAATGTACAATCCTCCGATGATCACACTTTCTTATGGATTTATATCAATTTCTTTATTCTTTATTCATTAACAAAAAATATATATATATTACATTACTTTTTCAAGGACTTTGGTGCAGAAATAGACCTAGATGTACATGCAACTACAACTGGTTTTTAACTGTTGTTTTGAAGATGGCTTTTACAAGAAAATGAAAAAACATCTACCACTCTTTGATTTTGCCCACCCTTGTGGCTTGTCTAGTATTGCTGTGAGAGCTGTACATTGAATATGAATCCGGGCTAACTCGGCTCAAAGAAAACTCAGCCCAGCTGCAAAAACTGTCAGTTTTTGTCATGTTACCCTAAACCTAACCCTAACCCTAAACCTGGGCCAAGTCGTCTTTGAGCCGAGTTAGCCTGACTCCTTGAATATACATGTACATAAACATACATACCCGTACATAGATAACATTATTCAAGATGTAGAAATATTGTCAAATAAGAAGAATGCGATAGCATGAAATGACAGGATATCAATTATCAAATGAGAGATTGCTTGATATGGCATAGTGCATACAGTAGATCACTTCCAAACATTATGGGGAATCAGATATTACATTTTAAAATGTCGTTAAAAATAACTTTCCCTAATTCTTTACACTCAAAATGACTGAACGAATCTCTCTCTTTGTTTGTTTTTGGAAGGGATAATCTGGTTCTCTGATTTTTGCTTTCACCAAGTGCAATTTTTGTACATCAATTCAAGGTTATATTGCTTTGTTGAAAATATAATCAATTAATGTGACAGATCTATTCAACATACCGTAATAGATATAGGAGAAAACAAATATACCCTCACCACATACTGTAGTAGAGGCAGCGATAGAGAGAGAGAGAGAGAGAAAGAGAGACAGACATAAGAGAGAAAGGGGATACAAGAGCCTAAGAGGAAAGGGAAGGGAGAAAGAGAGTGAGTGAGCGAGAGAAGAGAGAGAAAGAAGGGGGAACATGTCAAGAGGAAAGAGGGAGACAGAGAAGAGAGAGAGGGAGAGAGAGAAGAGATGGAGAGAGAGAAGAGAGAGAGAAGAGAGAGAGGGGGAAGTAGACAGGGAGTAGGCGGGGGGGGGGGGGGGGGTGGGGGGGGAGGGGCATGAGGAAAGGGCCAAGGAGAGAGAGAGAGAGAGAGAGAGAGAGAGACTCACCTCCATCTATGAATGATTTTGGTGTGAATCCAAAGTACTGCGTTTCATATTCATGTAGTGAATCTCCCATGACCTTCTTCGTGATACTAGATGCATCCTTCTCATCTTCAGTCCTTTGATTTGATGAAGTTGAAGTGTCCATTTTCTAGATTAATGAGAAAAAATAGTACCGTATGTATCCACCTTCTGTTACTAGTTCAAAATGACTTAAAACTTAAAGGGTCTCTTGGGACTCCCCACAAATATAGATTATAATAGGGTGTCTGATCGCGCACTGTTTTGTATGGTAAAACCCTTCCCATACTTCAGCCATAGCTTGCACGTTCATGCAAAATCCTAAGCCAACGATCTGGAGCTCCGACGCCTTTGGCAACGGAGCACCCTGGAGTTAGCGGTGTATAGCTGCCAGGCCCGAGTCAAAACGTTTAACAGACGGTTAAACGACTGCAATCATAAAACCGTTTAGCATTTCTCGCTCTGTTTACGGTAACTGTTATTTTCGTGCAGTTTGTTACATGTGTTTTGTTTTTTATTTCGAGACTTCATTGCAGATACGGACAACGAAGTCTTGCCAATAATTATTGTTTTTAGATCTCCGTAGAAACCTTGCCGACAAATATTGTTTTTAGATCTCCGGAGGAGCAACAAAACCTTGCCGATAATTATTGTTTTTAGATCTCCGAAGGGACAACCGAAAACAAAGTCTTGCCGACAAATATTGTTTTTAGATCTCCGTAGGGGCAACAAAACCTTGCCTCTAGTCCTAGAGTCAACGTTTTTACGAAAAATAACAAGAAAATTGACACGAAACAGGTAGATCTAGACTAGATCTAGATCTAGATCTAGTCTAGATTCTTATAAACATAACAAATTTTAAGTCATGATCTTTATTTGGACAGGTCTAATGAATATTTACTTCATTTTGGGTATGTTTTAGTAGGGTAGACTTAGGTTTCTGAACAAGCGCCATAGCATATAGCCAAGGGCAAGGCATAGATCTAGGCATAGATTAACTCCGGGAGCTTCCCGGAGTTAGGCATAAGATAGGCCTAGGGCTAGGGTCTAAATCGGATATTCATCGGGTAAAATGTAGTTTTGGGGCATAACAAGTGAGGTGTTCAGATCCGTAGTCATGACATGGTAGTATCCCCGAGTTTGCAGTGCAGTCCCTATGGTTCGCTTCTGTCTCTAAAGAGAGGAGCCGACCCTACCCAAATCAGACTCAAAGGCTAACGAACGAAAGGGACAGACAGAAATTTCGGTCTAGAGCTGAGCTAGCTCCGCCGCTCCCGCAGCTCAGCCCGCGCCCGAAGCGAACCCGAAGGGTCCTGAGGCCGGGCGGATCGGTGCGCTGAAGATCAAATTCAAGGATGAGGAGTGAATTATCAATTACTTGAATTAGGTTTAGAGTCTAACTGTTATATACGATACCTGTACTTATGCTGGCCTGTCGGCTATAACTAGACAAATTGGTGTCCGGTTCGATCGGCTTTATTACCAGTTTTGTAGCTCCTGAGCTGAGCTGAGCTTAATTCTCTCAAAATAACTTCAAATGGCGCGCTCTGAATGGAAGATAGCGGACTAGATATCTCTTTGACGTGCGTACACTAAATCTAGCTAACGCTTATGACAATATGCAGTATGGTATCTTTCAGAATGCGCATAATTATGAAGTTTAATTTTTTAATCATTCATGATTTTTTGAAATTATATATAAAAACAATGAGATTGAACATATACAGAGAATTAAGCCGGGAAATTATTCCTGCGATGGAGTTCTAAATGTGTCATCATCTAACCAGGCGGTAGATCGCACAGGAGCTAGTGAGAATCGGAGATTGGGAGAATTGTGCTCCCAAATGAAGCGTAAAGTGTTTACTTTTAGAAAATGAATTTAGGGCCTAAAATGGCAAAAAAAATAAAATCGAATTGCTCCCATATTGATTCACTTGCGCTCCTATTTGCGTGTCCGCACAGAAATTAAAATTTACCCCCTATGCCCTGCATGACCTGTGACCGGCCTTCCAAAACAAAGGGTTTTAAAATTTGTTTATCCACCGATCAAAAATGGAACAACTTAACGTTCTGTTAGAAGAGTATGATGAAGCTGAGGAAATTCTTTAGCCTACAATTAAATTAACATCGTTTCATATTTTCACGAAAAGACCGTACACTGACGAAATTCACCTTTTGCATGATTTTCATGTGTATACATATTGCTCCGATTGTCTCATTTTCGCTCGCGTGAACATTGTCAGCACAAACTACTGACCTCCACCTCCTGAACGGATCATCGCCAATTCCATTCACTATACGTTACGTACTATAAAGGCTGTATTGTCTGACCGTTCATGAATATTCATGTTTTTGCTAAACTCGGCAAAATGTTTGCTTTTACTAAATGGAAAAATTACGGTGGGGGGTTGGATGAAATGGACATAATGAAATAGGCAGAAGTGATCTATGATAATTCTAGACAGCAATAACCATCTGATTTGGGTCATTTCTTTAATAAAACTGACATTTGTTGTCATTCCCCAATACATAATCTATAATCGGAGGTCTAGTGGAGCCAGACGTAGTCTCAGTGGAACAACCGACGATTAGAGATAGACTGAAGTTTTCGGTCTATGATAATTCATGCTTTTTATGTTTCGTGTGCTCGACCTATAATCTTCAAATCGCTTGGCCAACTGAGTCCAAAGTTAGACTTGTTTCACAGGTGTATTATAGGCAATGACGAGCTTGCAACCTATTTTGAAAAATTACGGTGGGTGAACTTTCAAAAGTCAATGAGACATGAGGGCTCCAATGAAAGAGCTAGTGATAACGTACGTCGGGTGGATGTGCTTTTCGTTTAAACAAAAAATGAATTTTTAACGATTAAAAAAAAAAAACGTCCATAGGCTAACATGTTATAGGCTGCTGACTCTGATCATGCTCTAACGATAGGGGGCGTTGTGAAATGAGACTAACCGGAGCCATATGAATTACCTATAGGCATCGAATTGCCTCCCCCCCCCCCCTCTCTCTCTCTCTCTCTCTCTCTCTCTCTCTTTTTTCTCTCTCTCTCTCCACTATCTGCCTGTCTAAACACACATCATATGCCCTAGTTGTACAGACAAATAATGTCTTGGCTTGCACCCAGCAGATAAAACTTGCGCATGCTCAATCTTGTCCCTGAACAAAACATACCCCCCCCCCCAAAAAAAAAAAAAAAAATCGGAGTTTTTTGTTATTGTTAATGAAAACTATTCTTTCCCAAAATACTGTCATTTTCATCGGCCCGAAATTTGGAATACCGGCTTAATGATATATTATGAATGCACCAAACCTCCTTCC
The DNA here is from genome assembly GCA_035222895.1 of Strongylocentrotus droebachiensis. Lineage (NCBI taxonomy): Eukaryota > Metazoa > Echinodermata > Echinoidea > Camarodonta > Strongylocentrotidae > Strongylocentrotus > Strongylocentrotus droebachiensis. The sequence continues at coordinate 5,385 of JAVYIG010010582.1, read as the reverse complement.
TTTAAATCAAAACTCAAACGGTTCCTAACTTCCTACTATATAGACAGGGGCGGCCGAGCGACTTCCAAAGTGGGGGGGGGGGGGGCAGGCACCAAGAAAAAGGGGCACTTTCTGAAGAAAAAAGGCACCTATAAATGAAAATCTCAAAGCGAAAATATGCATTTTTTTAAAGACATTGGTATATACCCTTACATTGTGATTACAATATTTGCTTCACTTTATACACCATACAAGACATTACTTAAGCATCATGCTTTGCAGTTGGGTGTGATGGTCTCAAAATTGTTAATATTTGTGAGGTCGCAGTGCAAAAAATTACATCCCTTATAATGAGGAAAAAAATTAATCCTGACGGGGTTTTATAAGCACATTCTCATAACGGAAGACTGAAAAGACCTTTGATAAGTAACATAAGTATATCATCTATAGATGCATGCGAGCGTAGCGAGCGAGCTTTGGGAGAAATTGCTCTTAGCCGCTTGAAATTAGGGACGCGTTTAATGATGAGAGGAAAAGGGGACACTTATCAGAAAAGAGAAGGAGCATGTGTCAAAGTACAAAGAGTAATTGCCAGAGGTGAAAATAGGGCACTCAGGCTTCTTACACCCTCAAAAAGAGGCACTAACCAGGGAAAAAAGTCAGTCATGAGGATAGGGAATTTGTCGACGGAAAATGGGCTCCCATCAGATTCTGATAGGGGCATTTATAAAAGGTAAAAAGGGGCATTTATGAAAAGGGGATAGGTCCCTTATTAGAATCGAAAAGGGGCACGTATCATTGTTAAAAGGAAAATTATCAGAGGTGAAAAGAGGCACTTATCGCACCTGAAAAGGAGCAATGACCAAATATGAAAAGGGGCACTTATGTGAATGAAAAAGGGGCACTTATAATAAAGTTGAAAGAAAATGATTCTAAAAGGGCATTTATAGGAGGTGAAGGGGAGCACTTATCTGAAATGAAAAGGAGTAACTTCTCGTACCTGAAAAGGGTGATTCACCAGAAAAAGGGCACTTATGAGAATGGAAAATGGACACTTATGCAAAGAAAAATGGGAACTTGTCGAAGGAAAAAGGGCACGCTACCAAATAAAAGGGCACTTATCAGAGATGAAAAGTTGAAGGGGTACTTTTACTAATTAATAGGGGCACTTGTCAAAGTAAAAGGGGCACTATGCCTATGTAAAAAGGGGCACTTTCCTGTGTAAAAAGGGGCACTTTTCGGGTGCGTGAAAAAGTGGGGGGCGCTGTGCCCCCTCTGCCCCCCGGGAGGGCCACCTCTGATATTAATAGATCTTTATACTCATGAAATATACCCAATATTTATATTTTTTAATTTGATATATGTTGATATTGATACATGTAATTCCATGTCTCTAAAAAATGGTTATCACTAAAAAGTTTTCCTAACTTAGCCTGTCGGGGTGGGAGGCTGACCCCCCCCCCCCCCGATCAGGATTCATATGAGAGGGTGACTCGACTCGAAAGAACAACAGGGCATGTAAAAGAGGGGTAGCCTACTTAATGGATGTATGGGAATTTACATTCTGCATTTTTGAATTAACAGGGATCTGTAAAATTATTACAGGTCTCTAATTGCACAGCCTTCCAGATCATACACAGTATCAAACTACATGCAAATTAAATTTGCATTTATCTGAACTATCATTGAAGGGCAATCCAACTCTTGTAATAATTAAGCTCATTAGTAAGAAAGCAGAAAAATATTATAAACATAATAATAGCGTTGTTTGAAATAAATCCGACTAATATCATAAGACAGTTATGAATGTTTAAGATAATTATGAGATCATTAAGTCTATGCGAATATCAAAATAGCAGTTTGGTCAGTGGATTGTGACGAAGACGTGGATACCCCTACATTGTGATTACATTATCAGGCCATATTATAATTCATGTTTCTCTTCATACACCGTACGAGACAGTGCTTAGGCATCCGCATACTTTGCAGTTGGGGTTTAAATTTTTCTGAATATTCATATGCGAGCGAGCGAGGAAAAAGTTTAAGATTTGTGAGGTCGCAGTGCGAAAAATTACATCTTATAAAGAGGGGGGGGGGGGATCTTGATGGGGTTATAAGCACATTCTCATAACGAAAGACTGAAAAGACTATTGATAAGTAATAATAATTATATTATCTATAAATGCGATTAAGTGCAGCGTGTAAGCTTTGACTTTCTCTTAGTCGCCTTAAATTAGGGGCACATTTAATGAAGAGAGGAAAAGGGGACACGTATCGAAATGGATAAGACACTTATTAGTAAAGAAAAGGAGCACGTGTCAAAGTACAAAGGGTAATTATCAGAGGTGAAAATGAGGCACTTCTTACACCTGAAAAGAGGCACTCACCAGGGATGAAAAAGGGCACTATTATGAGAATGGGAAATGGGCATGTGTTGCCCGCAAAGGGGCACGCATCAGATGTTGATTGGGGCATTTATAAGAGGTAAAAAGGGGATAGATCCCTTATTAGAAAAGAAAAGTTGCACTGACCAGATATGAAAGGGGGCAATTAGAATGATAAAAAGGGCACTTATATTATAACAAAGGAAAATGTGCATTTGTCCAAAGTTATGAAATGTTAAATATTAATCTCTTTATGTTGTATAGCTCCCTCTCAAGGTCAAGATATTAATTAAGCTATAAAATAAGACGTAAATAATCATATCTGATTGATACACGTCTGTAAAAACCCATTACACACACACACACACACACACATATAAAACAATGTTTCTTGACTAAAATCGATCAATTAGCTATTCCCATTTGGAAATTATATATCACAACTATATTTTCTGAGATTTTCATGGTCGCAGCTACCATTGTACGGCCGTAGGCGCTATTTGAAATTTATCAAAATTTACCGGGAGCACCGGTAAATTTTTATATTTCATTTATCTCGAAAGCAGAAGTGTTTTAGGAGCTACATTTTCTAGTGCTTATAAAACATCCACAGGGGCATCCAAATATATCAAAATTGTAAAGAATCACTATTCCCCCAATTTTCAAAATTTCCCAAAACTTTGTATTACCTTTAAGATAAACGGGCCACTTATCAGAGATGAAAAGGGGGGTAATTATGAGAAGGGGAAGGGGCACTTATCAGAAGGAAAACAAGAGCATTTATTAGAAAGGAAAAGGGGCACGTGTCAAAATGCTAGGGGCAGTTATCAAGCCGAAAAGGGGCACACATCAGATATGAAAAGAGCACTTATCAGGAGGGGAAGAGGCAGTTGTCAAAGTAAAACGAGCATCTCTCAGATTTGAATGGGGGGCAGGCGCGTACGCAGGGGGGGGGGGGTTGGGGTTAACCCCCCCTTCATTTTTTGTATGTGTATGTTTTTTTGGGGGAAATCCCCCCCTTTTGATTTAGGTGTTTTTTTTTTTAACTTTTTTTTTTTAATGCTAATGGATGACAAAAAAAAAAAAAATGTCCTCTTACTCCCCCCCCTCCCCCGCTTAATCAGCGGCTGGCTGAGTCGCTATGAAATTTTCGGTCCGATTTCAAAATGTTAAAACCCCCCCTTTGAAAAAATCCTGCGTACACCACTGAATAGGAGGTGAAGGGGTCGCCTGAAGGGGTCTTATCTGAATTGAAAAGGAGTAACTTCTCGTACCTGGAAAGGCGCACTTATTAGAATGAAAAAGGACAGTTTTCATAGGTGAAAAGGGGCATGTATGAGAAAGGGAAGGAGCTCTTTTAAAAGAAATGGTTGCCAATTATTAAACGGAAAAGGGGCAATTATTAGATAAGGAAAGAGGCACATGTTAAAATTAAAGGTGCGCTTATCTGAGTTAAAAAAGGGGTAGTTATTACCAGGAGAGAGGGCACTTCTTACAAAGTAAAAGGGGCAACTCTCAGATTCACTTCTCGTACCTGAATCGGGCAGTTTCATAAAGGCACTTATGAGAATGGAAAGTGGCCCTTTTTGCAAAGGAAAATGGGAACTTGTCGAAGGAAAAGGGGCACGTTTCGCAAAAAAGGGGCACTTATCAGAGGTGAAAAGTGAAAGAAGCTCTTTGAAAAAGTAACAGGCGCACTTCAATTTTCCTATGTAAAAAGGGGCACTTTTGTGGAACTTGAAAAAGTGTGGATTTTGTGGCCCCCCTGCCACACCGCCCCCCCCGGAGGGGCCCCCTATAAGTTCTACCTATATAACGACCTATATAACGACTTATATGCACAAAATAATAACTTTCTCTACGTCTACTCGACTCGCACCCCTCGACACACACTCGACGCAATGTTCCCGGAACCACCGGTAGGTGGCGCACCACACGACTAGGGCTTTAACGGAACACTCTCAATTACTTTGAATTCGTAGTAAAATACCAGGTAATGACCTAAAATGCCCCAGATATGTATGTTGTAGCCAACATTTTGACATTGTATCGCATGGAACGCCTTAGAATGGTTTCAAGAGGGTTAAAACGCTGAAAAACATACGAAACAGTATATATCTGAGCCAAAAAGTGAATTTTATTATTTTATTTAGTAGACCTGTGACGTCACACAGAACGTCATCTTCGGCATCATAGGTCTTGGAAGCAACGTCTTCGGAAGCATTCGGATGCTCGGAAATGTCACCCAAACAAAGTTGAAAGTTCAAGATGATCATGAGGCAAATGGCATCAATGATGGGTAAGTGAAAATGTGATTTTTTTTCTTCAAATTGATACAAAATTTGAGCGATTTTGAGCGAGTAACTTTTTAACTGTTTAGATTTTACACTACTCGAATCATTATTCGCTACGCAAAAGTAATGTAGAAATCGCGTGAACTTGACCAGATTATTTAGCATGTTGGCGCTTAAAATTAAAATGCCATGCACATGGTCATGGGAAAGTGTACCCACGTAGATCTAGTCCCTGCACATGTTATGATTCTTATTTCGCGGCGCTGAAAATCGACCTGCATGTATTGCCGGACACCGTGTTAATGTCTATGGCGAAACGCAAAAGTCGCGAGTCGCGCGAGAAGAAAATGCACGGAAAACAAATGACATTCTCAAAACAAACTTGACAGCCATTCACTTTGCACGGGCATTAGGAAAATTGGATTATTTCATGAAAAAGGCATGTATTTGTCACTCATACGTTAGGCTAAGTTAGATGTGTAAATTTTCTATTTTTTTTTTTGTGTTCTTACGATGCGTCATACATTTCTTGATCACCCCACTCGACTTGCACATTCGATACGTGTAATTCAATAGTGTCCGGTAATACCATGCGTGGGCATACGTGTTCATCTCGTAATAGGGACTTTTAGAAATGCACGTCAAGAGCTTTGACTGCAACGTGTGACGTCATTTTAAGGCACTGCGCCTGTATGGAAAGCCGTTGGAGACTTTATTCACATGCCCCA
>JAVYIG010010581.1:0-67999 GCA_035222895.1 Strongylocentrotus droebachiensis | reverse complement strand
GTAAGGGGGGGGGGGGGGCACACGTGCCCCTTGTGCCCCCCTGAATCCGCCACTGGTAGGCGGTACATGTACATGAATATTTTGCATTATATTAGTTATCGGTTTTTGCACATTAATTTTTTTCTTGAGAAAATAAAATGGCATCATGCTATTCATTTTGAGAGAAGAAAACTTACTCATTTTGCAAAGGGATTCAGTGAAGCTTAAAAGTTAAATAATTGAAATTCAGCTCATCTCATTTTGCAGATATATATCACTGATTTTATAATGGAATTACAGTCACTGGGACTACATTTACGCTTGATAGAAGAATTGCAATATTGCAAGCTTATAGGCACTGAAACCTGACTCCAACAACATATAGCTTTCGCCGAGATCATTTTTTCTCATCCTTACACCATTCATCAACAAGATTGTGGGTTCTATTATAACCCTTTGCTTATCTATTGTACAGGTGGCTTATTGGGATGCTATACTCATACATTATTTTACTCTAAATAATGTAGCTATTCTGTGATCCATCATCCAAACAATGTGCAGTTGGACACTTCTCCCGGCCCCCCCCACTCAGTGTTATTTAGGGTACGCATATGCTCGTTCCCTCTTTTTGAAAGCACCCCCTATCTGAGGACTGCCAACATTTCCGAACCCCCCTTTCGCGGGCTTCTTGCGGGCTTTTCCTGCCATAGAGACCCCCCTAAATCAGGAAAAATGCTCAATGTACCCCCCTTAATTCGGAATAATTTCTCAGGAGTCCAAAGAGATGAGAGAGAAAAAGAAAAAACACCCCCTTTTTAAGAAATCTCCGGGTGAAAAATTAATACACCCCTTTTTTTACAATTCTCGGGCCGGACTTTGTCGCACGAAAAGTACCCTTTACCGGACATTTTGGTAACACGCATGGGGTCATTCCGACCCCGGAGTGGGGGGGGGGGGGGGGCCGGGACACTTCTACTCTCTTTTTAAATTTACATTGAACAAATATAACAAATACAAATCTATACATGCACCTGCAGCATGAACAATGAATAATTAAGAGCAAGATCATTTTCAGATAAAACAGAAGAAACAAAGAAAAATTGTTGATAGACATTCTGGTCTGAAGAATATAGCGCCTGTCTTCTGACAGATCACCCAAGTGGACTATTTGCTGAGTAGGAATACTAGTAAATAGATATAACAATAGTCAAAGCTAAAGGTCCTATTCTGTAGTCTTACATTTTTTTCTCTCTCTTTTATTTTTTCCCCCCAAAATGTATAATTTCTTAGCTACATCTTTGTTCTATTTATTGATTTTCTAAGCATACTTTGTTCATGTATTGTAAAACAGCATCTGAGGAACTAACACTTCAACAAGCTCTGCTTCAAGTTAGTTCCTCTTTTCTCAAGCTTTTTCTATATTTGTTGTTTCATTGCATATTTTTGTAATATACTTATTCATTGTATCATGTTTTGCATGAGAAATAAAATCATTTGAATCATTTGAATCACATTAGCCTATAGCTATTGTGAATTCATAACCCTTTAAATGTTTTTTTAAGCATGGTTTTAATTTTAATGCATATTTGTGCAGTTTATATTGTAATCACTCAACCAGATGGACCACTTTGAGTGTTGGCTGATTGGCTTTAGAATACTGAAGTGACAAATTCATTGTAATTCTGATAATAATTCTATAATTGCCCATGGATAGTGGCTGCCAAGCGGTCATACAGAGACAGACTTACAAACAAGTATAACAACCACAACCACTACTGTCATCTCCAATATTTTTTTAACAACTCTGTCGGGGGAGGGGGGGGGGGGGGGGGGCGACATCCCCTCTTGCCCCCCTTCATATACACTAGTGGATTAGGGAATACCGGTAGGGTAATATGGACCCCCTCTTTCACTTCTACTCCTTGCGTATCACTTATCTTACTAGTAGTAGTGCCTTATCTTTCACATTTCTTTCACTTCATGCTCTGTTTTCTATCCCAACCATTTTACTAAAAGATCATTAACACTCCTCCATCAAATAGGTAGAATGCTAACAACATTGGATTAAAAAGAAACACTTGGTATGAAATAACAATGCAAGATAGATATAGTCTGTAGGCATCAAATGTCTTTTATTATCTAGCAATAACAATATCATGAAATTACATACTACAGTCAAACTTGTCTACAGCGACCGCTCAAAGGAAACACAAAATGTGGTCCTTGGAGACAGGTGGTTACTAAAGCAGGTTTGACTGTATCAACCAATCACATCTTCATCAGAAATAAACCACTACCTCTATCAGCTAATACGCCTACAGGCTACGCTGAAATATGTTTACATTTATACACCTGCATATATAGAAGTTTCAGGCCGACAACTCCTAGGATTTATCATCACCAGTCTTTCCATACAGGTAGTGCATGTAGGTACATAATGAGTATTAATTCCAAAGCCAAAATACAGTGAAACCTGTCTATAAAGACCAACCAAGGGAGACAAGAATATTGGTCTTCATAGGCAGGTACAGGTTCCATTAGTACATGTTCAATGAGAACTATTTTCAAGGGAAACAAGAAATATAGTCTTTGTAGACAGGTGGTCTTTTTATATAGGTTTGACTGTACCTAGATTGACATACATTTATCACACCCTGATAACCAATATCTTTCATACCTCGAAAGCTGTATTTCCCTATAAACTGCTGTGTGAGGCCATGAGTTTACAAGAAAACCATGTTTAATACATGTACATATTGCTGCAAAAAAAAAAGGGTACTTGAAACCACAATTCAATTTAGGTAGATTTCAAATTCGATAATCACAGGTTTAATTAGCTGGCTCAACTATTTTTTTTTAAATACCTTTGATTTGATATTCAAAATATTGAGGACATTTGGTAATCATAGGTGCCCTCAAAGAGGGGGATGATTTAAAACCTTATTTTCTATTAGTAGCCTAATAGCTAGTGCAAATTTTTCTGGGTTGCTGAATAAGAGGTGCTGTTTGCTACAATATTACCGGTAAGTGGCAAATTCTTGTGGTTGAGACATAATTCATGTAGAAATAAACACATCTCTCTCATTCTAGTATTCTTGGGGGGTGATTCACAAAGACTAAGATTGACTTTCAGTAGGACTTAACTATTGCAGGCTGTTCATGCCACTGGTTGCTCTCACCATTGGTCTCTCAATTATGATCTTAAGATAATATTTTTTCCTTCAATAATAAACTAATAATAAAAAAATTATGATAAAGAATTGATAGGATTAAAGAAAAATCATCAAGTTGCTTGATTTTCAACATCAGGAGCTGAGCCTTAATATAAAGACAATTCAACAGAAACAATTCATAAGAAATAGCCCTCTCAGGCGGTTACTCTTTACATATTTATAGCTTTCAACAAGAAAGAATGTTTAAAACTTTAAATGAATTACAAAAGGTGTACTGGTTGTTACTCTTAGGGAAATTTAAACTCTATAAGATGATCAGAAATCTTTTGTTTCCTTAATCATATGACAAAACCATGGGAAATCTAGACAATGATAGAAATACCACCTGTTTTGATTTTTTTTCCCCTGTCTTTTACAACCCCTGCCACAATGCTAGCTTCCTATAAATGATATTTAAATTAACTTGCAATCATATGCTCACATATTCTTTGTACAAAAGAGTTAGTAATCTTACATTATTCTCATGACTTCTTGTTTTTAGACGTTGTCAAATGCACATTATGTGAGATGCCTTGAAGTACATGTGCAGTGAAACCTGTCTATAAAGACCATCCAAGGGAGACAAGAAAAGTAGTCTCTGTAGACAGGTGGTCACTAAAGCAGGTTTTACTGTACTGTTATAGGATCACTTGCTCATAATAGCATTTTTAAATAATTGGCTAACAGGCTACAATTAATAGAAACCCTTTAACACTTCACAACCTGTCCTTCTCGGTGATGTCTGCATATGTCTGACATTATTATAAATACATTATATTCATGAACCAGCGTAAAAAAATACTTTTCTGATCACGGGTGCTCCTTTAGGAAATGTTGTTGTAAAACTGTGATTTTCTCACAGAGATATTTATGCAGAGCTCTTATTCTGTTTTCTTTTTGAGAGCTAATTCGCTCACTGCTCCCGTTAATTTTTTTAAAACTTTCATAAATACTCTTTAGGTGCTACTTTTTAAATAATATGGATGTTATTATGGGTAAGCGAGCCTTTACATTGAGACATGTATCAATGTCATAAGTCCCTTCAGTTGAAAAGCATGTATTGTTTCTCAGCGATTATGGACCTGGTTGAATAGTTTATTCTTGATGACCTGTGACATGAGCCCATGGATGACTTCTATTGTGGACTTGCAGCTGGAGGGGAAAAACAGAAAAAGATAAAATGACACAACATCAAGACGTGAGTAGCTGTATTTGTAGCATGGTCCAAAAGGGGTAAAAAGCTAAGCTTGAGTTCTGGTAATGATAGAAAATAAATTCTCACAGAATCCAACAAAATGTACAATGAATGTTCATGATTACAAATAAATGACATTTGCCGAACAATTTTGGTACAAAATGTATAGGGGCTGAGTAATGAGCATAGAAAGACATCAAGGTAAGTAGGCCAGACACCATGTGCTTATTAAACACAGGTCACTATGTGCAAATGAGAGTTGTGGTTTTTATTGAAGATGATTTCCTGCAAGTTATTTTGAGGTTGTTTTTATTTCACTGGTTCAAACAATCGATCTACTGCATGATAAACAATCCAGAATGAATAATAGCCATATTTTCTCATAATACAAAATGTCTTCCTTGTTAAAAATAAAAAATTACCGCTATAATCACTACTGCCATCAACAAACATTCAGCACAAGCACCTCATGATAGACATTATTTAATAAGCATTGAGGTATGTTTCTAAAAAATGCCACTAACATAATGTAGCTAATTTGCATACCATATTTTGCAAACAATAGGGTTAGGGTTACATTAATGGCTATTTTTAGAAGCATGCCTCTACGACTGATCAAAAAAACTTCTATCATCCACGATCACTATCAGGGCCATTTCACAAAACTTCTTCTTGATAACAAGTTGTAATACCCACTATAAGCTACTGAAATGATTATGATTGGTTGGCTGTGAGCAAAGTGGCATTGCTCAATGAGAAGATTATAAAACAGGGCCCATGTGTGACCATCATCAATATCTCGATCTACATGATGATGATGATGATGAGGATGATGATGATGATGATGATGATGATGATGATGATGATGATGATGATGATGATGATGATGATGATGATGATGATGATGATGATGATGATGATGATGATGATGATGATGATGATGGTGGTGGTGGTGGTGGTGGTGGTGGTGGTGGTGGTGGTGGTGGTGGTGGTGGTGGTGGGGGTGGTGGTGGTGGTGGTGGTGGTGGTGGTAATGATGTTGTTGATGATGATGATGATGATGATGATGATGATGATGATGGTGGTGGTGGGGGTGGTGGTGGTGGTGGTGGTGGTGGTGGTGGTGGTGGTGGTGATGATGTTGTTGATGGTGGTGGTGGTGGTAGTGGTGATGATGATGATGATAATGGTGGTGGTGGTGGTGGTGGTGATGATGATGATGATGATGATGATGATGATGATGATGATGATGATGATGATGATAATGATAATGGTGGTGGTGGTGGTGGTGGTGGTGGTGGTGGTGGTGGTGGTGGTGGTGGTGGTGATGATGATGATGGTGGTGGTGGTGGTGGTGGTGGTGGTGATGATGGTGATTGTGGTGGTGGTGGTGGTGGTGGTGGTGATGATGATGATGATGATAATGATGATGATCCACAGCACTTGCATTGTGCCATTTATCTGTTTCAAACATTCAAAGGCGCCCGCTCCTCCAATAGTCATAGACTCCACATTTGCTTGAAAAGATGTGTTTTGAGGCCTGACTTAAACGCCGCCTGTACTAGTTTGACTAGGAGGGATTAGACCACTCAGGGTGGTCACTGACAGGTGGCTATCTCATCAACTCAGCTCTCAATTAACATAAGAAAAAGAGGATCATGGGGGACCAATGGTCACCGATTAGGCACTGTTTTTTATATATGGAGGGAGCAAGTAGCTACAAGTAATAAAGTGGGGCTTTAAAGCTCCTCCTACCTATCTCTTGTAGCTTTTCCTAGTTTGTCTTCAGCCTTCTTTTCATGGTCCACAGCGAGCATGAAGCTACCCCTCCCTAGCTGACTCTCTGCATTCTCAAGCTTCTCTGAGAGGTCAGACACTTGACCTATTGTATAGTCAGCATTCTAGCATTAGGAAGACAGAGAGAGAGGGGGACGGGGAGGGAAAAGATGATGAGGGGGGATAGAGAGAGGAAGAGAGAGAGAGAGGGGGGGGGGGGGGGATGGAGAGAGAGAAGGAGGGAGGTGGGGGAGAGACAGAGGAAGATGGAGAAGAAAAAACATGATGATAAACATACTCTGATGAATTGCTCTGTTGTCAATCTTTCATGAAATCAAATTCAAAACGTCAACCCTGGACCCAACAATATACCTAAGCCCAAGCCTATTCGCAACCAAGCCTAAGCCTTACATGTAACTGTATTTAAAGCCGGGAGCAAGTTTTAGATGACTGATATGTCTTTTGATAATACAGTGAAACCTGTATATAAAGACCACTCAAGGGAGACAAGAAAGGTGGTCTTTATAGGCAGGTGGTCTTTATGTACAGGTTCATTCAGTATTATGTTCCAATGAGGCACCATTTTCAAGGGGAAAAAAAATGTGGTCTTTATAGACAGGTGGTTGCTACAGCAGGTTTAAGTGTATACGATGAGCTTCAGACAACACATGGTTTCTTTATGGAAATATTCTCTATCTGACTTCTGACCTCCGAGATCATACTTACTGTGAGTAAACTTGATGAGCTGAGCGTGTTGACCCAGTATTTATTCCAGAGAGATTCCAGTAGCTTCCGATCCAGTACCGATTTGAAGTAGGAGATCTCTAGGCTGTAGTATTGCTTGCAGTGGACACCAAAGTCTTCTATCTTGTTGAGTGGAATGGTCTGGTATTCAGAGGCCACATCATCAGGTGGCTTGTAACCCTGAGAAAGGAATCAAGAGAATCTCAATAGTTAGCACAAGCTGGTTTTGCATACATAGTGAGCCCTGTGACCTTTGACCTTGTGACCCCAAAATCTAATCAATTCATTAGCTCTGCAAGATACATACATGACCCAAATTTGGCAGGAATCCATCAATCGGTTATTGAGATAACGTGATCACCAGAACTGGACGTACAGACCGGGTAATCGCGTTATCTCAATAACCGATCAGGAGCACCCTGCTAGAGGTAGAGGTGACACACCCACCCCCTCAATAATGTCAGTCAACAAGCCTTGTTCACAATATCGCCCAAACTGATGACATTTGCCTTTTGACTTCTAGAAAATGATGAACTAACTTATCAGCAAAGTGTGTCTGACAACCTGGTTTCAAAGGGGTCTAGCCATGCATCTGTTACTGGAATCATTCCGAACGTGTACATCAGAAAATGCATTTGAGAAAAACAATTTACCTTTGGATATGTTCTGAAAGCACCGATGTTCACCTTCCCTGCAGATATCGTCCTCGTTGGATCAACCTGTACGAAAAACATGATCAATTATTTTTTTACCTGACAGCTAAGAAAGCATGTATATGCTTGTAAGCAACCAGGGGACTGACAACTCCAAGAGACTTGGCAATGAGGATTACTGCCTTACCAAAGGGCACAAGCGCATTGATTTGGTTTTGAACCCAGGACTTCATGGTTACGAGACCACTGCTCTACCACCGAGCCATTGGCCTCCTTTATAACATTATAACAGGCTTGATGTGATTGGTGTTACTAAATCTTATCTTAAGTTCTGGTAATCAAACTGAATTGTGACTGACCTATTTGGAATTGCTTATCATACATGAAATTTAAGGACAAGCAAAATTATTAACAGACTAACAGAAACTTCCTGGAAATCACATACCAGATGTCATACTTCAAACACCCATTATTATTCAAATAATGAATGGTTATGAGTTCAATAGTGCAAATATTTTCATGAGTTGAAAAATTAACATTCTATTCAACGAGGCGTCAGCCGAGTTGAATAGAAATAACATTAATCTTTCAAGATCATCAGTAACTGTGAGAAGTGATGATCTGATGCTGATGCATTTTAAAATTGTAAAATGTCACAATAATTTCAACAACAAAAAGTTCTGAATCTAAGTGAACTAGCAAATACCTCTATGTTCTTAAAAACTGTAAGGATTTTTCAACATTTGAAAGGATGTTTTCACCTGAGATGATATGACATCCTGCAACTTTGCACCACATCTTATCTCATTGTAATGAATTTGAAATTCTCTAAAATGACTGGATCATAATGTCTGCCTCAATACGTTGATAGAATACACTAATTTGAAAGCCAGGGGGATGTTTCACAAAGACTTAGATTAACTTAAATTGGACTTGAACTATGGCAGGCTGTTCATGCCACTAGTTCCTCTAACCATTCCTGGCATTGATTTCTCAAGGGACGTACAAATCGTGGTCACAAATCTACAGAATTTAACTTTTTGATAGTTCATTATTGAAGGAAAAAATATTATCTAAAGATCATAATTGAGAGACCAATGGTGAAAGCAACCAGTGGCATGAATGGGCTGCCATAGTGCGAGTCCAACTTAGGTTATATGCAGAGTTGCAGACATACATTTATGTACAACAATTGGAATATAAGACTCACCACGATGGCCACGAAAGGCTCTTGGAACTGTTGATTGAGCATCTGTGTTCCTACATCAATACCTGACAACCAGCATCCATAGCCAGGATGACTGTGATACCAACCGATAGCGTTCTCTAACCGCCCAACCTGTAAAAATGTGAACACATTACAATTAACTCACTTACCAAAATTAAGATAACCATGTGCTACTGACTACCATATATAAAAATTGCATGCACTAAAGTATAGTCAGATTTCAGCTTAGGTATAACATTTATCTGCTTTATTTTGGTTAAGCTGATGTAGTCAGATTTCTTTGTTTTACATGATGAATAGGAAGATACTAGCAATACAAAGCTGCTGTTAAGTTTTTTCCTCAAATGAAATATTAAACAAATAGGTTGAAAATGACTCCGATTCCTCTCTGGAAACTAAATTCTAATTTATAAACAATGGCAACCTGCACTACACCTGTAAAACATATGAGGACTGTGTGTATACACTAAGGTCTACACACATGCTGTCTCCAAGCAAAGTCAGTGCTGAGACTGATATGCCGGGAGCCATCGGGGTGGTAGGGTCCTAGGGAAAGGGAGTGTGTAGCCGTTATCTGGCATTCCTTTCTGGCATTCCTTTCAGGCATTTACACTTCAATTCACCTGAAATCATGGAAAGAATACCAAATAATCTCTTACAGTATACATCTTTTGATACAAAGAAAACAACATGAAGATTATTTTTAACATGTTTCTTCCCAATTTCCTTTTTGCTACTGAAACTGTCCATGTACATGAACTTTAAAAAACTGTTGTGAACTACATGAACAGTATGGAAGTTTTTGGCCCGATTCACAAAGGAGGTTTAGATTTAACCCATGGTTTGAACCCTAATTTACATAACCCATGGTTTAAAATTAGTGCAAATTAAGCATACCTTGCCTTGTGCGCGCCTAATATTGGACCTCTGACTGTCTCCCGCTAATTTTAGACCATGGGTTGAATTCAAACCTCCTTTGTGAATTCGAGCCTTTAAGTTTACATGATTGTATCAAAAGCAGAATTGACCCTTGACCCTTACCTGTTTAGCATTTTCAATATAAGCAGCCATGTATTCATACGCTGCAGCCTGTGCATTGACTCGTGTCTCTGTTCCTTCTACCGGAAGAGCAAAGCAGTCCATCACTATCATCGTCTCACCATCAACCTGTGAACAATCAAACACGTGGGGGAAACATGGTCTAATTTCAATAAGCCAGTTCAGAGTTGCAGTCTGAGCATGAGCAGATAAAGGTCATTGCAAATCAAATTGTGAAATACACAGAGACGAAATACTGGATACGTGCTCATGAAAGATATGTAACCATTATTCATTTATGCACAAGTAGTGCAGTCCATGATACACAGGTGAAAGTATTCTTTAATAATGGGAAACAAAGGCTATTTATGTAGCACCTCCATCGCTGTAGGAGTGATTATTTCAAAATGTACAAAGTGGGACCTCTTTATGTTTTGAAGATCTGTGGATATTCAGGGTCATTTGGGACATGTGATAACCGTGAACTGATCTATTGCACCACACACTTGACTTTTTGAAACACTGTTTCAGGGCTCCATTTCACAAAACTTGTCATCAGTGACAAATGACATTTTTTGTTATAAGCTACTGAAATCCTTGCTTCTGATTGGTCATCAGCAGATTTGTCACTGATTTGGGTCATTTGTCATTGAAAAAAGCTTTGTGAAACGGGTCCCAGCCTCCCAGCTCTTCAGCAGATGAAAAGTCAAATTGCTCAGAGTCTTCATATGACTTTCTAATTCAAATCTTCAGGAAAGGAGAAAGAAGAAAAATCGCAAATAACTTCACAACTAAATGAAATTGAGATTATTAATATTGCTATGAAAGGTGATTCTGACAAATACATTTTATTGTTCTACTCAGAAGTTGGACGTTTATCTAGTCATCTACCGGTACACATGTCACCACTCTTAGTACCAAAATTCCATATTTCTTTCTCTTTATTTGTCTATCATATATTCATTTATTGATTTATTTCAATACAATGATTATCATAATATTTGAATTAGTGAATTTATGATTTTTTAAATCTAAAATATATATCCTTCGTTCCTTTTGTTGTTGGTGGTCGTAGGGGGGGGGGGGGGGGGGCGAGGTGGCGGAGATGTCACCAAATGAGCTCTAATTGGATTTCTCATGACATTATCACCCATCAAATAATTATCTTACAAATTATACATGAGATAAGACATATTATTTATTCATAAAAATAAACTATAAATAAGATTGAAGACATTGAGTTACAACTACCTTTCCAAGAAGCAGTCCCATGACTTCTAGCGTTCCTCCTGACCTAGAATGCATCACCATCTTCAACAGAGCCAGAGCAGATATCTTGATATACTTGAAGTATTGGTTGCTGTAAGAAAAATATTGTAATAGAATGTACAGAAAAGATAAATATGCAGCATGGCCCATTACTGAAACATTTGCATCAAGATTCTATTTATACATGTAGGTCACACCATTTTTAAAAACTTTTAACTTTATTACTATTTTTTTTAAATTTATTTATTTGTTCATTTATTTATTTATTTATTTTATTGTTATTGTTTCTTTCTTTGAGAATGGTTGGTTACACAAATGACTCTTGCTGATGTTTCAGTCCAGTCGCTAATTTTTCAAGTCTTCGTTTTCTTGCCTCACCCTGTAACTCCCCATAATTTGCTTGATGCAGCGTGTCATAATGTCTTGCTATGTTGTTATAACCTTCATTACATTCACTCTGGTGACAAATAGGCCTGAGTCGAAACGGGTCCCCGCCCGGGCCCCGACCGTCGAGCTGAAACCCGGTTTTTGGTTTTCGGGTTTCGGGTTTTTCAAAATTAAATTTCACACTGATATTTTGAAATATAGAACTAAAAATATGCAATTCACAAACTTATATTTCAATATAATCAAATAAATATGCTTTAGAAATAAATGGATATTGTTTCAGTTGACGGTAGGTGTTTTTATCGCTCTAAAATTGAGGCTGCAAGAAAGGAATCACGCTTCGTGGTACCGATCGAGTGCGTTCAGAAACGGAAGTGGAAATAGATCTTTGACCCACTGAAGACAGAGCAAGAAAGTGCCACACACGAGACTAAAATGTTGATCAGACTATTGCAATTAAATCGTAAAACTAAAGTCATTAATTTAATTGTCAAAATATATCCACAACATAATGGTTTACCCTTGATAGTTTGATGAAGGAAAATAAATTAAAGCTCTTGAAATAACATCGAAGTGTCTTTCGTTCGTTCTAAAATTGTATAACGGCAAGCAAAAGTTACGAATGCGGCAGCTCGCAGAGCTGAGATGAAAAAAAATCACGCGATAGGCACGTGAATATCACGTGATCTCACGCTTTTTCCTCTCTGCTGCATACTGCCCTCTACAGTCTACTGCATGACAACTACGTCTCATTTAAAAATGATGGCTAGCTGAACTCGATATCGAGTACGTAGCTCATGAAATATCATTATTTCTGTAAGATATTATGAATATCTATAGTATTATTTGTCAAAGCAAATAATTATTTTACGGTAATTTTGTTGAATTGGAGTCCCTTAAAGTCTTACGTGATGTTTTTTAATTGGTTTAATGTTTATTGTTCCGATCAGGTCGGATGACGGTGTAGGGATGTAAACATGCATAATATCAAGCTTGACTCGTAACTTTTGCTTGCCGTTATACACGCATTTTTAGAACGAACGAAAGACACTTCGATGTTATTTCAAGAGCTTTAATTTATTTTCCTTCATCAAACTATCAAGGGTAAACCATTATGTTGTGGATATATTTTGACAATTAAATTAATGACTTTAGTATTACGATTTAATTGCAATAGTCTGATCAACATTTTAGTCTCGTGTGTGGCACTTTCTTGCTCTGTCTTCAGTGGGTCATCGATCTATTTCCACTTCCGTTTCTGAACGCACTCGATCGGTACCACGAAGCGTGATTCCTTTCTTGCAGCCCCAATTTTGAGCGATAAAAACACCTACCGTCAACTGAAACGATATCCATTTATTTTTTAAAGCATATTAATTTAATTCAATTGATTATTTTATTGTTTTGAAAGCAGTAACTGTCTTTTCCGTCGCATTATTAGAACAGCAACTTAGTCTAACTCCCGCCGCTGCATGCACACGATTTTTAGTGTCAGTGCAGTGGTGAAAATTTCGGGTACCCGGTCCCCGCCCAAAATTTTCAAGTCAAACCCGGGTTCGGCAAAACCCGTGATGACTCAGGCCTAGTGACAAATGAGGCAAAGTGGTTTACCTTTCTCTTCTATGAAGAAATGTTTCAGAGACCAATCTGATTTAAAGTTTCTGCCTTCATCAGAAACTTTCCTTTTCTTTGCAGGTCTCGAACTCCCTCCAAATGCGGGAGGGTTGACAGCCCTGCTTACATGAATTTAATGAGGATCTGAGTTTACAGTCGCTTGCTTCACGCATGCGATTGCGTGCGCGCCCGCACCCCTTCGTCGGTATGGTATGCAATTGTATTGTAATTGTGCAGCGGTTCGCCGTGAAAACTGCGACTGTGAGAAAGTGTACATTATAATGCCTTCGTTTTTTTGGGGGAAAAATACTTTTTTAGCAGTTTAATATTGATTCTTAGCAAAGGAATTTTAGCCCAATTTTTTACAAATTTTAATCATAATCATATAGGTCTATTGCATTTTCCACCTGAATTTAGATCACATCCGACATCGGGAAGCCTCCGTTTAAGGCTTTGATGTGGACGTCGTCGCTCAGTACCGTCTCCGCGCTATAGCTCTGCACCTCAAACTGAAGCTATCAGTCTAAAATTATGCAAACTTCGCATATGCTTTATGGTATTACGCACATGCACGATACCATAAACTATACGAGAAGTTTGCATAATTTTAGACTGATAGCTTCAGTTTGAGTAGACAGAAATAACCATCTGATTTAGGTCATTTCTTTAATAAAACTGACATTTGTTGTCATTCCCCAATACAGATGGTACACCAGAGATCTCGTACCGTGCGGGTAATTTAGAGCCACAGCGGAACAGCTTTTCGTTTCCGACATTTCTCCCCCGATTTTCTTTATTTAGATCTAATTTTCTGATTTCTAAATCAGATGTAAATTAGGTTGGTATGTCATTTGTCCTAATTACAGTTATCAAAATTTGATAACTTAATATTAAATACATAATTTACGGACTTACTTATATGCATTATCCAATTTGTATCTCAGAACCGCGAAGCAGTACGTTCATGCATTCGAAATATTACCCGGCGGCCGATATATTTCCGGGTCCACCTACCAAAACATAGCCAATGGCCAATCAGAGCACTCGTTTCGTGGGAGTACGTTGGTCAAGCCGGGCCGACTTGTAAGTAGCTACGGTAGCTATTGGACGTTCGAAAAGAAAAAATGAATATTCATCAACTAAAACCAATACGGATAATGTTGACGACGAGACTTTCTCGGATTAATCATTAATTTAGGATCTAAATGAGCAAGCTATCGTAAGTCAAATAAGCTATATATATGTTATTTTTAATTAGACTCTAATTATTGTAATATTGCAGCATGTATGAGGATGTAAAGAGTGAAAATCTCGTAGCATATCTCATTCATCGCGGTCCTGCCGAACCGAACCATTGGTTCCGTACAGTCCCGATAGGACAATCTTCAGTCTCTATAATCGGAGGTCTAGTGGAGCCAGACGTAGTCTCAGTGGAACAACCGACGATTAGAGAGACTGAAGCTTTTGGTCTACAGTTTGAGTTGCAGAGCTATAGCGCGGAGACGGTACTGAGCGACGACGTCGACATCGAAGCCCTAAACGGAGGCTTCCCGATGTCGGAGGTGATCCAAATTCAGGTGGAAAATGCAATAGATCTATATGATTATGATTAAAATTAGTAAAAATTGGGCTAAAATTCCTTTGCTAAGAATGGATTGGATATGAAACTGCTAAAAAAATGGATACGGAACTAGATCTACACTAGCGCTAGACCGAATTTTCCGTCTCTTTCGTTCGTTAGCCTCTTATTGGGGTAGGGTCGGCCGGCTCTCTCTTTAGAGACGGAAACCGTCTATACACATTCCCTTG
Organism: Strongylocentrotus droebachiensis; assembly: GCA_035222895.1. Taxonomy (NCBI): domain Eukaryota; kingdom Metazoa; phylum Echinodermata; class Echinoidea; order Camarodonta; family Strongylocentrotidae; genus Strongylocentrotus; species Strongylocentrotus droebachiensis. Next base: position 53,095 of record JAVYIG010010581.1, on the reverse strand, counting down.
ATAACGCCACGGCCAGGTCTGGTCGTAGCGTTTTGCCCCCAAAATCCCCCAAAATGTCATTTTACCTCATGCATTGATTATTTTAAATTAGGAGAAGGTTATACTAACATCGGTTCCACTTACCAACTTGACTGTATAATCCGTTTAATGGTCCCTTTTAAGGAAATTACGGGTCTAAATTGACAGCCGTGTTGAAAATCTTGCAAGGTGTGTTAAACGTTAAACTCTCGCTGCATGCCGGAGTCATCTAAATCAATCTCATCCCTTCTAGTCTACGCCGAAGGCAAAATGATTATGAAGGAAAAACTGTGCGCCATCTACACGTTCGTAATGGCGTTATCACAGTTTTTCCTTTATAATCATTTTGCCTTCGGCGTAGACTAGAAGGGATGAGATTGATTTAGATGACTCCGGCATGCAGCGAGAGTTTAACGTTTAACACACCTTGCAAGATTTTCAACACGGCTGTCAATTTAGACCCGTAATTTCCTTAAAAGGGACCATTAAACGGATTATACAATCAAGTTGGTAAGTGGAACCGATGTTAGTATAACCTTCTCCTAATTTAAAATAATCAATGCATGAGGTAAAATGACATTTTGGGGGATTTTGGGGGCAAAACGCTACGACCAGACCTGGCCGTGGCGTTATCAAGGGAATGTGTATAGACGGTTTCCGTCTCTAAAGAGAGAGCCGGACGACCCTACCCCAATAAGAGGCTAACGAACGAAAGAGACGGAAAATTCGGTCTACACTAGCGCCAGAAAAACTAGAAACACAACGACTTTAAAATCATGAACATTAATTATTTGAACAATTGATTTTGTTGTATGTTTTAGTAGGGCATCTCCACGCCGGAGTTAAGGGTCAAAAATGGATACAAAGTACACTAGCGCCAGTTACATGCATACTGGCCTTGCCTTGGGGCCCCCTCAAAATTTACAGCACAAATTGCAACGGCCGGGACCGGTATAAACTTACTCTTTCGTCCATGGTTTTGCTTGCAGTATCTCATGCTGCTGTTTCTTGTCGTACTTGTAAATTTCATCCACACTTTGAACAAGATCAACATCGTTAGACATCTCCCATGTCTTTTGGGCTATTTCACGATCCATAATCGCAGATTTTCTTCAGAATTTTGGAGAGATGTTCATAAAATTAGCTTACTCTTTTTTTCTAGAGCAATTTCAAGCGGTGCCAATTTGCGTACGTGAACATAGAATGCATATGTAAACACTGATCTCGTAGAGATCAGTGTATGTAAATGACAAGAAGTGAAAGTAATTTCTTAATTTCCACTCTAGCTAGTACATATAGTTAATAATTAATTACTTGTTTGAATGGTTATAGAATACAATAAGCTAGAACAAATTTCACTGGTTTATTATGTTTTCGTTTGGTACGTCTATTTGCCATTTGGCAATATATATGTCAACATTGACTTGTACTTTTTTTGTTTTATAATTGCCACAATTTTTTTTCTTCAATTGAAATAATTATTCACATATTTGTAATGATTATATGATCACTGAAAATATGAGAATTTTAAATTTGCTGAATCAGCAGTGTCTCCAAAAAAATCATAACTTTCTAATTTGTCTGATACATATTTCATATTATATAAACAAGTCTGCTAATTCTGAGTTCTCAGATTTTTACTGCTCTCTTTTTAAGAGTAAATAGTTTACCATTAGGGTAGGATTTCCCTTTAATATTCGAGAATATCCATTAACCCAACATCATAAAACTAGATAATCTGATTTATTGGCCAATCAAGGATGAAAACTTGTTGAATGATTCATGATCCATATGACTGGTGCAAGTCAAATGCGCACAGACACTTTTTAACTCTATCTAAATCTGTGATTCTGAGATCTCAATCTAATCCCAGAATTTGAAAAGGGGGCTTAATTAATAAAGCTATTGAACCACAGATTTGCTATGGTCGGTCATGCAGTCAAGAGTTTTTTGTTTTTTTTAATCAGAAAAACAGCAAAAATACAAGCAACCAAGGGAAACAAAATTTAAGTTTAATTTTTTTCAAATGCAGTCCGCTTGAAATATGGCACAAAACGATGCATAATGAACGCCAAAGGAATACATTTTTGGTGATATCATTGAGACAAAAGTTGCACATTTCACAGTTTGTGCTTTTCTTGTCTGGGTTTTTCCTTTAAATGATAATAGTTGTCAAACAAATTTGATGATATGTAACTTTGTAATCTGATAATTAATTTGTCAATTACTATAATCATTTTATGAATTATGAAACAATGTCTTTTATGTATATTTTGTTATTTGTATTGCATCTGCATGTGAAATGTGAAACCAATAAACTCAAACTCAATTTGACACATCTGAATAAGAATTTTGATATTATTTAGCTATAACGGTAACCAAGTTCATAGAGATATATTATCAGCTCTACATCCTAATCATAGTGAATTCAAACCTGTTTAATAAAGCCACTCAAGGGAAAGAGAGAAAGTGGCCATTGTAGACAAGTAGCCTTTTCTAAACAAGGTCTTAATTAACAAACATTCATCTCTTTAGGGAGACAAAATGCAGGGCCACTATATTTTTCTACAATTATAACATCCTTCTCGCACCACAATTTAGCTACAGCTACCTTAGTTAGCATCCACTCCAGAAAACAACAGATCACAGCAATATTACTTTAATAAGAGAACAGTATTACCATCTCTCTGTTTTAATTTCATTTTCATGTCATTGTCACATTACGTAATTGCTTTGAAGACCTTTATACACAAGCTCATTTACATGTATGTACACTTAACACAAAATACATAGATTTTTATGACGGACTGGTCTAAACAATTTCTTAAGACACTTCTATTATAAATATATTGAATCACACACACATATTCTAAATGCAAGTCATTCGTTAAGAATGCTTACTCTATAATCAAGGTATCATTAGAGTCACTGTTCAGCGCTTCACAGAAATATTTCTTTAATAATCACAGCTGAATTCATATTTTTCATTAATTATGCCATGTCAAAGGAAACCTCACCCCAAGAAATAACTTTAGCTAATCTTATTCTATTTGTTATTTTCTTGCCCATTAATGTACAAGACTCCTCACCAGTGCAAGGGTAAGGAGCAGCATAATAATAATTATCCTTGCTTATATAGCGCCTAACACTTACTTTATCAGAAGTCTCTAAGCGCTCTACAATAATGCAGCATAATTACCCTGGCATAATGTATACCGTTTTTCAGCACAACATGGGCATCGCCAGGTCATGCTAAAAGGCATTACATCATGCCAAGAATATCCTCATTTATATAATGGTTGTTCATTTCTCGTAAGGAATATTGTACATCAATTTCAGTATACCTGGCTGGAATGCTCCCCAGGGAGTGGAGAATGTGCATACATTGTGTGCAGGTAAGCCTGAATCAGATGACCGGGTTAATAATATGATTGCAGGGGCCTCAGGGAGAACAGTATAAATACTGATGAGGCTATACCCTGGGTAAACAAGACATATTATTATTATTATTATTACCTACACTTATTCTACAGGCTTAATTTCCCTTTAAATACTTGCAGATAATGATATGTCAATATATAATTCTACATAAATAAGACAATGGAAGAATTCGCAATATGATATATCATATGACACAAGCAAAGAGATAAACACTTTGAATACTTCAACTATTCCACTTTTCTTGGCAATGTCTTTCCCTGGATATATTTGCTTTGTTACATATACTTTAACTGCTAAATAAAACATATACATGTATATATATCTCTCCCTGTTCCCTATGTTCTGGCACATATGAAATTGGTACGAACCGAAAAGTTCATGAACATCATAATTTTTTCAAAATATTCCGATATATAATTGAAAACAAGAATATAAAGAGATTATCAGCAACCCCCATCCCTCCTAACGAGTTTTTTCCTTTAATGATTTGAAAGGTTCTCACTCTTGAAAAATTGTCATGGTAAGCAAAGTAATAATGAATATTCAAATAAAAGTAGAGAGTGAAATTAAAGAAAATGAGATGGAGGAAAGAATGAAATGAAAATGATAAACAATGAAATAGATATCAAACAAAAAAAGAAGAGACAACCATGGTCTTTTTCCACATGCAAAAAAAATATATAGTTGGGTCTATTTTCTCTATATTTTATTGAAAACTAAACCATTTTTCTTAAATTCTCTTACGGGGAAGAAAAAAAGGGGGAAAATAGAAAAACATATTTTAGGTTAAGGATTAGGGGAAAAAAAAGATATATTAAACATTAATCCAGAGTTGAAAATGATTTTAAAAAACATATTTACTGTGCTGTTTTTTCACTATTTATAAAACTATTTTCCAACTACTTATTTTACTGAGAAAACATGGAAGAGCAGCAAAAAAGACAGATCATGAAAATGCTTAACGGTGAGAGTAAGAAACAAACAACAAATATTCTGTAAATGTATACTCATAATAGTCAAGGTGAACTGATTAAGTTGGTTTTTATAAAAGCAAAACAACAAGAACAAAAATTAGTGAAAGTTTGAGCAATACCCGATTACAATTTTTTTGCTATCAGTGAAACACAAATTAGCAACACTGTGACGTATCATGCAAGCTCTTCTTCAATTTGCTATGTACAGACAATTTCATAAACTGTTATTTCCTTAGTTTAGTATTAATAATGGAATAGATAATAGAGGGGTTGTATACAAAACAGTGATAGTTGCAATAATTGTATTTTTGGGTGAATGTGTGATTGACAACATTTCTTAAGGGAAAATATAGATTATTTTTAATATTTGGGGCCAGTCACCACGAAATGAGTCCAGTGTCGCATTAGGCTCAATCGTAGTAATAGCGATGTATAGTGTGTATGTACTGAAAATTGACCCACCTACCACATTTAAGATTTTTCCAAAAATCGACTTATTAAATTCTTTGTTTGTTGAAAGTTTCATTGAAATCGAATGATGGGAAGTGTGTTGTTGTTATGTTGTTGTTGACCAGACTATAATATGTTACGCATCATTAACTTTACACCTAATTATCTCAAAACTGGGTAATCCCATTGTTCATAAAGTCCAATTAGGTTTTTGTTCATATTTCTGGATATAATTTATCAATTGTAATGTGTGACCCCTTAATTTAAAGCTTACTTAATGTAGATTCATATAATACTTAAAAACAGGAATACATTTTTTGACCAACTGGACTCATTTCGTGGTGACAGGCCCCATTTGTCAAAGGGGAGGGGACCTTGCAGGATATGTCACAGAGTTTTCTAACGTAAGCTAACTCTGGTTTTCTAGTGATACTGGTAATATCAATCAATCAATCAATCAACTTGCATTTCCTTCAATTTCATTGTCAACATTGAATTCGTAGATTTGAGAATGGTAAATAAATACTTTGGTCAATGGCTTACAGCTTGCCTTTCCTTCAATAGTATTGTCAACATTTAATTCGTAGATTAAGGAATGGTAAATAAATACTTTGGTCAATGGCTTACAGCTTGCATTTCCTTCAATTTCATTGTTAACATTCAATTTGTAGACTAGGGAATGGTATATAAATACTTGGTTGATGGCTTACAACTTGCATTTCTTTCAACAGTATTGTCCACATTCAATTCGTAGATTTGAGAATGGTGAATAAATACTTCGGTCTATGGCTTTCAAGTTGGAATGTTGCTTTTCAAAATGAAGACAAAAAGAAATGGAACTTTAGCTTACGAAAGACTTTGACAACATGTTTCAAACTTCTTCACAATAGTTACTGTTATCTTAATTACACTCTTCTACTATGTCCATACTTGGAAAGTATCTAATACATGTTTATGATGTGTATTTAAACAGCTTAAACTTTGATAGATCATCTTTGTAAACAATAACTTAAGGTCCAATCTGACTGATTTTGAGACAGCCGGATATATTTTGAGCAAAATGAGCCCGTTCAGCCATTTCAGAATTCAGTAAATTAATAATGACCTCTATCTATAAGTGAGCTAAATTGTCATTACCAGGAAACATGGGAAAAATGGAAAGATATTAAAGTTTCTGTCAAGTTCATCATGTACCACGTATCAAGAATCTAGGCCTCTGATGGGTCAAAAGTGTGGGCATCAAGATCGCTTCTGACTGTGTATCAAGAATCTAGGCCTGTGATTGGTCAAAACTGTGGGCATCAATTCGCTCCTGACTTTGGCCGGGTCATGGTTAAATAGATCTATTACCTCTTGGTGGTGATGTTGACAATGTATTTTGCTCCTTGACTCAACACACATGGCACAGTCAATTTTCACAATCAACTTTGGCAATAGCTTAAACTCTGAACAGTCAATATTTGTATACTACGACAATGTCCAAAAGGCAAAAAGAAATAAAAACAAATATAAAGGATCCCTTTATATTTCACAAAACTTGTCATCAGTGACAAATGACAGTTTTTTTTTATAAGCTACTGAAATCCTTGCTTCTGATTGGTTATCAGCAGATTTGTCACTGATTTTTGTCATTTGTCATTGGAAAAAGGCTTTGTGAAATGGGTCCCTGGTTGATCATACTCTAGTATTGGGTGTAAATAATTGAGGACTGCTTGATGTAGCCTGGCCGAACCGCTTGCTCTCATCGTGCTTCTGAACTGGGTGTGGTCGACTGAAGACTACCTTCCCTGTAGCTTAGCCAAACTACTTGCTGATATTGTACCATGGGCTTGGCTGTAGCTACCAAACGTAGACCGAGGTGCTCCCGAGGAACCGCTGGTCTTTGAACCAAACTGTTTACGACCTGCAGGTTGAGCATGTCGACTCTCTTGGGCTGAGATAGGTCTCTGTGCAGGGACCTGGACCAAAAAAGAAATCACATTCGTAAAATAAGATGGACATACAACAAATACACTTTGCATGTTAGATAACTTAATAAATAATAATAATATTCCATTTTTGTATAGCGCAAATCACATTATGATTTAACGTCTCTATGCACTTCCAAAGGACTGTGGATATTATTACCCCGGCATTAGCTCATTCAATAATATTTGATGATGTATTACAAGTGGTGTCAATGATTTTCAGTTTTTCACCCTTCTGTCATGTTCAATGTTCAATTAATAACTATCTTACAAAACAATTTTCTAGAAATGTCACATTTTTGCAATTTGAAATGCACATATGTAAACCACTTCCTTATCAAAGATACATATAACCTCCTAAGGTTATTTTAATGTTCTGAATTTTGTTCTTCTCCTTTAAATCAAAGACGAAATTTTACAACAAAACTTTCGCGACATGAAATCTCGACGATAGTTAAGGATGGCAATTTACATGGCGAGAAACTTGAGCGAATTACAAACATTTTGTGTTTGTGTCAATTGTGATTCAATTCAAAGAAGCATGAAACTTGGGAATATGACCCACCCATGAATTTTGCGTACATTTCATGCCCTCAAAAGTTCCTAGCTTTACAGGACTTTATTTAATAATGAGAAGAAAACGAAGAGAGAATATAATTTACCATGACAACAATCAACCCAGTGAAAATAACAACCAATATATTGTGATCACCTTCAAAATTCCAGTATAGATTAGCAAAAAATGTAACAAGATGTTATATTTTGAATTACCAGCTGAGCAACAGTTTTCTCCGCATTGCTTCAATCTCTACTGAAATATAACTTTACACTGCATTACTGGACAGTGTTACAAGAAAGAAAGAAAAAAAGTGCTCGGCAGAAGGCACTGATGTTTGTTGGTTCTCAAAACTTTTCAATTTTTTAGTTTAAAAAAAAAGAAAAAAAGAAAGACATTCCATCACTGCTGACGATTCAGATGATGTGCAAACTGAAATGCGTTGTATAGATATTGTTTGGCAAAGGTCATAACTCTTGAAATATGTATTTCTAGGAATGTACATCCATCCACTGGTCATACAATTTTCAGATCCTCTCATGTATCCCAAAGTGTGATTTATAATTGCCCTATCTGTATCCCATGGATTGAACAGCAATAACTCTTATAGCATACAATAGGGACGAGACAGAGAAATCCCCCGAAAATTGAGGAAGATTAAATGGGGGCAGGCAGTCAGACCGCAGCCGGTGCGAAAACCCTCTATTTTACTCAGCACGTATGCAAGAATTTACGTGTCTTGCATACGTAATGAGTAGTGCAGACGGTCTTCCCGATCGGCAGTTTTTGCCTTTATAATTGTTCATTTCTCATGAAATGGGTCTTATTTTAAAGATAAGAAGTTGCACTCTCTATATACTTATATGTCAATCATGTTAGATATATTTTGGAAACAGATATTTCGCCTTGAAAAAGGGGTTTTTCGACGATAAATCTATCTAAAGAGTAGGGCTGATTTTCACATAGAAATCATTCTTGCGTCAAGAAGATGTTATAATCAGCATAAAGCATAAATATTTTTCTTTACAATGATATCAAAATTATTATATTTTACGCTGTACCAAAGTCAGGAACCAAAAAAGATCACGCTCATGTTCATGAATAATTAAAAAAAGTAGTCAACTTTGCCGATGTGATAATAGAGAGTTCTGATTGGTCAACTACGTCACATATGTTTTGCTTTGGCTTATTAACATTCTGAATACCACATGTTGGTAACCATGCGTTGTGGCGTGCGCCTGTAATGCACGTGCGCGCAAGCCGTCTTGACAACAATCTAAGGACCCGAGATCAAATACCTCACCTGCCATGTAGACGATCCTTTCCTGCTATATTTCTTTTTTAATCATTTTTCTATTTTTTTTTGGCCAGTCGATGGCGCGGCGGAGCTCCCTGGAGTTTAATAATCAGTTATGCATTGCCATTGCTCAGACGGCGAGCGTGCACGAGTATGAAATCACACAATTTCGCGCTATCATAAAAAGAACAAATTGGTAATTTCCGGGTTTTTAGGGTCATAATTACTATGATTATAAAAAGAACATGATTTTGCGTCAATTAGGTTTTGACATATTTTTGATCAGTGACTTTTCATCTTTCGAACAAATCTCAAAGTGGACAAATTGATTTTGTACCAAAGTCAGGAACCAAAAGTGAAATTCCCGGGTCAAAACAGCAGTTGAAATGTTACAAAAATAACGTCAATAAAAGTTGTGAAAAATTATTGTTTACAAATTGCGAAATATGGCAAATTACATATCAAACTGATGCTAAAAATCTCGAGAGTGACTTTCCGTTGCATGCTGCCATGTTGAATGAAGTTAACGACCAAAAACGCAGCTACATGTACACCCCTACAAATCTCACTGAAAATCGCATGGAAATTCAGCAGACGTAAATGTTATGTGATCGCCAGATATCGCTGAGTAAACATCAGCTTTCAGCCTCATTAACGCGCGCGCTGCGGTCTGACTGCAGGGGGTAGAAAACTTTAGAATATATTTACGTAAAAGGACATGTTTGCCTTGCATTTAAATTCTTGTTACCCCATCTTATTTAAAAGGACTCCATAACATTGTTCAGATGAGAGAAAAATGCTGCTAAGGGAGTGAGGTCAATGCTAGATGTTACCATTAATGATAATCTGAAAGTGTAAGTTTTTTTTCTCCCCCCGTCTTTAAATTAGCGGAGGAGTCTCATCCCTAATACAAGTGAACATACACATCATGAGTTAATTTCCCAAGTTTAACATGAATCCATACAATGAATGCACTCACTGCAAGATATCAGGTGATTAAAAAGAACACTAAAATCACACAAGATAGATAATGGAGATGAATTGTGAAACAGCATTACACAACCTACCAGGGAGTCGGATGTTTCCTTTTATCACTGGAGGAAAGCAGGAAGAAATTACTTTTTTTTTTTTTTACTGTATCACTACCGGTATGATTCACAATAGCTAGAATAATCCCTGGACAAATATAGGTACAAGTAGATGCAGACGTACGATGGAACATCTACATGATATATATCATTTGGCTAAATCAGTTTGAGATCTAGGTCTCCACATTTTCCCCATAAAATTGCATTTCATCATTCAAATTTGGAGATTTGTGAACCAGTTTATTGTTTATCATATTGTATAGGTGCAATGCACAAGTAAGTGGGTCAGCCTAGATTATCCATCGCTTATGAAGGGGAGGAAAATAGTTATAAATAACATGATGGAACCATTAATCAACCAAAGTTACAATTTGCTAAAGAAACAGGACTCCCTGATAGTTCCAACTATAACGTGCATCACCTTACAGGAGTAACAAATTTGATCGAAATATCTATTAACATAACTGCTGGTTTATTGACAGGATTAACAGGAATGTTGTGTTCACACAAGCAAAAACTCTGGGAATCACACTTCCTCTTCCTGAAATGTTCTACCAATGTGATTGCACCTGTAGAGCATTTACTCCTCATAACTAAGATTAGGAGTCGAGTTGGCTCAGTCGGTAAAGCGTCTGCCTGTCGAACCAAAGATCTCGGGTTCAACTCCCACCAAGGCAGATGACTGAAGCCTGCGTTGTGTGTTAACGTGCCCCTTCCCTTGTTCATAGACGCAGGTTATGTTCAGTGAAAAACATCCGTCCCTCTGATAGAATGTTAAATGGAGGCCCCGTGTGGAGAAGAGTCTCTACCTTTGCATGTTAAGAACCCATTGCACTATTCGTATAAGAGTAGGGGAAACCCCGGTGTAGTGGTCCACCTGCACACCCCAGTATAGTAAGATAATACTCTGTAAAGAGGTATTTACTCTAATTGGAAGAAGATAACTTACTAGTCTTGAGCTGGACACAGCTAGACTCCCTCCCTTGGTATCCCTAGTGATGGTGCTATTGCGTATGCCAGCTGAGAATGACCTGGTGCGCTGGTGATGACCAGATGATGGACGTTGCTGACCGATGCTTGATGACTGGTACTGGTTCTCATTGCCATTGTACTGACCCTGTACAGAACAATTAAGTCATGAGGATAGTAATCAAATTCTGTTTTTATACAGAGCATATCACATTATTTAAAAGGCTTTTAAATACTTTATTTTTTATAGGCATTGGGTCTACATTTTACAAGCTATAATCTTCTCAGTATAAAACCCCTCCACATTTTCCCATTACTTTGTTTTTCTATTTATCAATCTGTTCATTATTCTCTGTATTCTTTCTCTCAAATTAATGTAAATATTTGTCATAAACTTGAAAACTTAAATAAGTCTATCATTCAGTAATACTCACTGCAGCGATGTTCTCTACACTATTTTGTCTCTGTAAGTTTTGTCTGACTGAGTTTTTTCTCTGCATGGCCACAGGAGGTGGGTCTGCTGTTGACCTCCCAAAGGCTACACCTGGAAAAGACAAAAATATACCTCGTTAGAATTCTTTCATGAGCATCAACTAACAAGCTAAGTATACGCTTGTAAGTGTCGCTTGTAAAAATGACAACTGGCTGGAATGCTCCCCAGGGAGTGGAGAATGTGTATACATTGTGTACAGGTAAGCCTGAATCCAATGACCGGGGTAATAATATATATCTGTAAAATGCTTTGAGAGGGCCTGCGGTCCTGAAAAGCACTATATAAGAACGAACTATTATTATTATTATTATTATTATACATGTACCATGTACATGTACACAAAATCTACCTTTGATGGTAAGGCTCACTTTGTTAAGACACATCAAATATAATAGATAATGAAATAAAGCATGATTACAATGGCATGTTCAATATTGCATTATGTTGTAAGGTGGGGAATGAAAAAGAAAATATAATCCCTCAACCACCCCCAACAATATTCATGCTCCTACCACCCATCCACTCCAACCAGCCTTATAGTTCTCCCTAGAACTATAAGCTAAGAAAGATAACCAACAGTCTTTTTCAGGACTACACACACTCAAGAAAGAAAGATTACCGAGAGTACTTTTCAGGACTCCCCAATCTTCCAAGCCTACTGTATAATATTCATGCTGTTTCACCTGCGTGCAACACAGGGGCACTGGAGGTATGGTGTAGGCGCTTGTTGGGGGTGTGTCCGTTCCCCGAGGCGGAGCTCAAGGGGGGTCTATGTTTCCTTGCCTCGGCTACATCACAGCAAGCCAACATCAATACAGCACAGAGAGAGAGAGAGGCACAGTGAGTAAGCAATGATATCAGCACAGAACAGAACACAGGTATACCAGACAATAAACATGCAAACAAAATAGAAATCAAAGAAATACACAATGAAACACACTATTGATATGTGAGGTTCTAAATCTCTTTTGCTGCTTAGAGTAACTTGCTATAACACAAACAAAGATGTGCAAATCTATCTAAAAAGACAATGGGAAATTATACTATGTCTAAAGTTATGCATCTACCTTCACACATACAAATAGAAGCTGTGCTTTACCAAGTGATGCCATTTATTTGATACAAGATACTTTAAAAGAAATTATAGTTAATTATGTCTTTAACAGAATTTATAGATAATTGTGTCCAACACAATAAACGTCCAAATGTGTTGAATTTCAGTTAACAGCTACAAGTGCAATGCATAGCTGCCGACTCTCCAAAGGAAAAGTCAGGAATCTCTCAAGGTAAAATAGAAACACAATGTAATTTGAATACTTTCATACAGAAGAAGGAGGGGAAGAGGAATCTAGAGCTTACTTATATCATGACCGTGCGGGCAAAAAAATAGGAATGGTTGCAGCTCTGTTACATGTACTACTCTACAAATGATGGTTCAAATTCCAACAAGATACTCACATTTTCATGCAAAATAATTCAACACATACAGTACCAAAACCCATATGTTCTTGCAAAACTAATCACCACTGAGACACGTGAGAAAAGTGCTTAAAATAAACTACCAGTGCAAAATTAATGAAACAAGCATAGAATGATTCTCCACTTTTTGTATATCATCACACACATAACAGGTATGGGACATTGCAACTAACAACTATAATACCCTCACAACATTGCCTCTTGTCAATCCGTTAAAGCCCATCTGCACTACTTATAGTAGGGGGATTAGACCTCCCTGCATGGTCACTGAGAGGTGGTTATCTCATCAAACGGGTACCGATTAGGCATTGTTTGTCTATATAGAGGGAGCAAGTAGCTATTCGTAGTGCAGTGGGGCTTTAAAAAGGTGTAAAATTTAGCTCTCCAGTTTATCTCTTTAAGGAGTACAACAGGCTTTGTCTGAATGAGGTTACATGCAACCAAGTTTGAGTCTAATTAACCTACCCGCGTAATTTGTGTATGTTGTTGACGTTGGTGCTTGAGGTGCTGCTGCTGCTCCTCCAGGCCCGACAGCAGCAGCTGGTCTCTGTCTACTAGTGCCTCTGCTGCTGGCTGTAGAGCCATTGACCATAGGACTACCCTGCTCTGAGGGTGGGGTGGAGGATTGGCTCCCTCTTCTCTGGGCTTGCTGGGCTTCCCTAAGCTGCTGACGGTGTCGGGCTTTCTTCTCTTTCATCATCTGGGCATAAACGAATAGAGGGGGTTAATCCATACAACAAATGAACCGAGGGTATGCAGGGGAGCAGGGAATAATGGGAAAGAGAGAAAAAGATAGTAATGTACATAATACTACATGTGCATATATGTGCCTAAATGATAATTGTCAGATTCAGTGATTTTCAAGAGATTTGAAAATGAAATCTTGGTATTTATATTTACGTAATTTGGGAGATAGGAGCAGAATTTTATGGACATTGGTCACAACATGGCAGAAATCTTGGGGGGGGGGGGGGGGGGTCATGATGCCCCCACCCCCCTCTGTTTTCAAGCTTCTTCAATTACACATTATTTTTAGAGGTAAATATTTAAAAGAAGCACCTGTGGAAATAAAAGAGCATGGTCTTCTGCTCATGAACTATCATGTGAATGGTTTTGATAAATACCTGTATTCATTAACACAGAGCTGCAATGCCTCATATAGTTTTGACATGTATTCATTAACAGAGAGCTGCACATGCTTTGCTTCCCTCATATAGTTATGTCCTGTATTCATTAACAAAGAGCTGCACATGCTTTGCTTACCTCATATAGTTTTGACCTGTATTCATTAACAGAGAGCTGCACATGCTTTGCTTCCCTCATATAGTTATGTCCTGTATTCATTAACAGAGAGCTGCACATGCTTTGCTTACCTCATATAGTTTTGACCTGTATTCATTAACGGAGAGCTGCACATCATCATCTAAGGGCGGGACAACATCATAGTCTAGAAATATCTCTCCAGGTTTGTTTCGAAATCTGAAGCATTAAAAGGGGATAAAAAAGACAAAATGAAAAGTGAAACTGAAGAAGCAACATCTATCACCTAAGGCAGGTTCACATGAAATAAAATTCATCTTTACAGGTTTATGATAAGTTTCCACAAAAAAAGAAGTGGGATTTTAATTTCGCTTGCTCCACAGAGAGAGTGAGATAAAAAGAAAGAAGAAAAAAAGATAAGAAAAAGAGAGTCAATATGGGGCATTTTGACACAAAGAAATCAGGATATCAAACTAAAAAAGTCAAATTATGCAGGTCTTTTACAAGCCTCTTTCCAATCTCCAATAAACAACATAAATGTTCTCTCTAAAACACTGCTATTTCATAACTATGGATTCTTCTTACAAACCTGAGATGTTACATTGCTAAACACTATTCACATTTCCTTCTAACTACTGCACGGACTAAAAAGTTGCCTACTTATGCAAATACAGTCAAACCTGCTTTAGTGACCACATGTCTACAAAGACCACTTTTTGTGTTTACCTTGGGCGGTTGCTATAGACAGGTTCGACTTTAAAGGTAATACAAGTTTTGTTATGGGGTCATGAATTTGGTTCAAGTGAACATATTGAAAGCATATGCGATACTACAATATAAAGTGATCTTTGTCGCGGTTGAAATCGAGTCTAAAGTTATGAAATTGTAAATAATAAACTCTTTATGTCGTATAGTTCCCTCTCAAGGTCAAGATATTAATTAAGCTATACAACAATGTTTCTTTACTGAAATCGACCGATTAGCTATTTCCGTTTGGAAATTATATATCACAACTACATACTCTGAGACTTTCACGGTCGCAGCTACCATTGTACGGCCATAGGCACTGTTTGAAATTTATCAAAATTTACTGGGAGCACCGGTAAATTTTTATAATCAACCTTTCTCGAAAGCAGAAGTGTTTAGGGGGCTAAATTTTCTAGTGCTTATAATACATCCACAGGGGCATCTAAATATATCAAAATTGTAAAGAATCACTAGCCACCCAAATTTCAAAATTTCCCAAAACTTTGTATTACCTTTAATACAAGTTTCCTTCCAATACCTACCTTGCTACATATGGATGTGACAGAGCTTGTTTGGCAGTGAGTCTCTTGTCTGGGTTGAAATGTAACAGTTTTCTGACCAAGTCTATTGCATCGGCTGGGGCCCCCGGTAGTACCTCCTCAATTGATTGTCTATGCCTGGTGAACAAGAATAGAAAAAAATGAATAAATGTTCAATTTAGTAAGCAGGAAAAAAAGATTGAAACTTGTTCAAAATAGAGTATGACCATCTGAATAAAAAGATTGCCTATGGGAAGTCAGTGTTATTTGCTCTGGCTCCTAATGGTTAGGAGCCATATCAAATAACACTGAGCTACTATGGGGAGTATATTTATTCAGATGGTCATATCTCAGCCAATACTTAACATATTCAATTGGTTTTCAACATTTGGACATTATTTTTTATGCTCTTTCGGAAAATGAAGAAAAAATTGAGAAATTCTAAAAATAGATTTTTGATGACGTCACACTTCACCACTCTATAGCCTCATATTGTTCCACTTGCATCAAAAGGAAAAAGCAAGATATTCAATTCAATTCAATTCAATTCTTTTTATTCATCTAAATTCACAAGAACACATGAAAATTTGTTTTGGTCCCACAATGTAAAAATATGTAATATACATGAGAAACTATATCGTTGTGTTTATAATCATAGAAGAACCATCAAAATAAAAGGTAGACGAAATAGAAATATTCTTATATTGAAAATGGTGAAAAGGATAGAACATCAGTGTGAAGGAAGGAAGGAAGTATGTTTCATCTATGATATCAGATTAATTCTATAGTGTACACAGATAGGAAATAAAAACTGAACCAAAATTGCGACTCTATTTTAGAGTTCACTTCAATGAAACCTGTCTAAGGCTTATACAAATCTGTGTACACACAGCTGTCTATTGAATTTGCATACAACTTGCTAATCCATACATCGACAGTGCATCACTATATGTATTTATTTTCCAATATTGACATCATTTATTCAGTTCTGATTTGAAGAAGATGTATACATAGTACTGTAATCAGCTCACATAATAATATATGAAAAGCAGACACATATTACAAACAAAACTGGAATCCCTAAGACAAGCTCAAGCTTGCTGCCTTACAAATCATGCAAATTCTTACCTGAGTTTTGACATGTCTACAAACGTAGCTCCATAGTCCGACTGGATAGCCTCGATGTCTTTCTTTGTGGGCGGGTCAATGATTGCCATGATTCTCTCCAGTTGGTTGAATGTAGATGAACCAGGAAACATGGGCTTCCCTTTAAGGAGCTCTCCAATGATGCAGCCTACACTCCACATGTCTACTCCCTTCGTATATCTGCAACAACAAAAATATGTATAGCACAGAAATGTATTAATTATTTCTTCTTCAACAATAACAACATCAACATTAACAACAACAATAACAACAACAACAAAACTGAAACTATACAAGGAGAAATACATGAAGGCAAACTGGGTATTGTTTCACAAACCATCATACTTGTACATGTAAGAACATGTTTGCGGACATCCCATTGAAACGTGTGTTTCACAATTAACATGCATTTCAATGGGATATCGGCAATCTTGTGCCAATGATGGTTTTGTGAAATGCTGCTTGTGTTTCAGAGAAAGAGAATGGAGCAGAGAGTGGTAGAAACAGACACTGTTAAGAAATACAAGAGGGAAGCATGAGGGAAGAGAGGAATGTTTTAGGGACAGAGAAATATGTACAGTGAAACCTGCTCTAGCGACCACTTGTATAGAAAGAACATCTGTCTATAAATACCTCAATTCTCGTTTCCCATGAAAATCATTTCTCATTGAAAACTCTACTTAAGGAACCTGTACTTAAAGATCACCTGTCTATAAAGACCACCTTTCTTGTCTCCCTCCAATGGTCTCTATATACAGGCTTCACTGTATATATCCATTAGATGAGCAGAAAGAGACAGGGAAATGAAGAAGCATCGCAAGATGGAAACAATACAGCGTCTAAGTATAATTCCAAGTCATTACTCCTCTTAAAGTGTTGATAGTCTAATGGCCCGGTCCCACTGGCCGATGGACACCAAACGTATCCATAACGGACACAGCGGACGAGACAATTTCGGGGATGGCTCCATCCGTTTTCATCCGCTCCAGAAATTGGCGAAAATTAGCGAAAACAGAACGGAAAATAACGGACGTGGGGAGTATGTAGCGGGGATGTTAAACGGATGTTCATCGGAAGCCTAGCGGATGAAAGCGGATGGAAGTGGATGACAGCTTTGAATACTTTATATACGAGATGCATACGCTTATCCTTTCTATTTCCGTGCTACTAACGATGTATAGACGTTTCATGTACCTTATCTTTCCTCCCTCTTTCCGTTTTCAACTGCAGCGGATGTGAGTTGCGAGGATGCCCAGAGGATGCAGAGAGGATACAGCGGACGTTTAACGGATGATAACGGACATAGAACGGACTTACATCGTACACGGCAGAAGTTCATCCGTTCTAAAAGTTTTGTGCAGCTCAAAACTTTTTGCGCGGATGAAATCACAGTGGACGGATGCTCGATGGATAGAGCGTATGAAACACGTATGCAATGAGTACACAACGGATGCATAGCGTTTTCCAAAGGATGGCAAGATTTGTTTTACGTTTTACATCCTCTTTGCATCCGTAAGTGCAGTGGGACCGGGCCTTTAGAGACAGCGCCTTGTATCCTTTGGAAAAAGCGCTTTGTAAATCCAATTATTATTATTATTATTATCACCTTTTAGAAGCTAGAAGGATCTCTGGTGCTCTGTACCATCTTGTTGCCACATACTCTGTAAGGGCAGGATTGTCTTCGCTCAGGACAGCGTCTATTTGGGTTATTGAACGGGCGAGACCAAAGTCAGCTACCTTCACAAAGCACTCTGTGTCTAGTAGGATGTTTGATGGCTGAAGAGGAAAGAAGAACACAATGAAAAATTGTTACTTATGCTGGCTTTCAATATTTCTGTGACTTAACCAAGTGCAGTGCATATCACTAACACCCTGCACCCATCCCTAATCCATAATAAGTAGCCTGTGATAACCCCCCCCCCCCCCCCCCCCCCACTCACACCCCAACATCGTTTCAGTGCCCCCTCTTCAATATTTCTCACAGTCAAATGAATATTCTCACTGCATGGATGATCAAACGTATGGTAGATCTTCTGAAAAATTCTTGAATCAAAGTGGATCTTTGGTAAAGGTCAAATACTGTAACTAAATCATCACTTCTATATTTAAAATCTAATAATTAAATTCATATTCTGCAAAGTCATTATTTTCATTTTAAAGGGAAGGCGTTTGTTCCATGTACTGCAAACATGTGTTAAACAAATTTACACAAATTTATGTCAGCCAATCAAAATTTGTTCCAAAAAAAATTCAAAACCTATCTAATGTCTGAATTCCTTAAGCTATGGTCACAAATCAGAGCAGCGACCGACCGATCAATAGCCTGCTCGGTCGCTGCTGGAATTAGGCATCGCCCAGCGATTAGGTCGGTGCCCGGGCGGCGACCGCCCAGGCACCGAGCGTATTTTGGGCGGCGAGTGAAAAGTGAGCAGGCGCCGCCCAAATTTTAACTCCGCGCTAAAACTTCAGCGGCGACCGAGCGATGCCCTAAGAACGAGCGGTGCCTGGGCGGCCGCCGCTCGGTGGCCGGGCAGCCGCCGGGCAGAATTGGTTAAAAACTCGCCGCTCGGCCGCCGAGCAGCCTACTTTTGGGTAATGTGACCATAGCATTAGTTAAGACGTAGTGTATGTCACAATCTGATGTAATTAACGTTGTTGAATTATATTTAATTATGTTAAATTATTTTTGTTCAATGTACTTACCTTGTTAGGCGCCTTGAGCATCTCTTGGAGTGGATATGTGTGCCTTATAAATGTTGTTATTTTTTTTTTTATTAACACAATTTTAAAAGACAAATTTTGGTTAAATGATGCATCCATTCGGCCAGGAAATTCTGGGGTTTTATTAACATACCGTCATTCTTGAACATTTTGATTAGGTTAACACACTTCTAACAAGTACTTCCATGGTGCATGGAATACTGGATACATGAAACAAAAACAAGTTTACAGATTCTACTCGATAGTTACCTTTTGATCTCTGTGAATGACATTTCCAGAATGCATATACATGGTTGCATTAATAAGCTGATACATGATATAACGTTTGTGAATGTCCTTTAAGATTCCTCCTTTCTTGATTACTGCATGGAGATCGGTGTCTGTACATAAGAAAAGATAGAAAACATACTTCAGTAATAATAATAATAACCATTATAAAAACGGTGCTTATAAAGCGCTTTCCACCGATGTCTCTATGCGCTAGTATAACAACAATTACATATTTTATTTAAAAGAAAAGAAAAAGATTAAAAATAAACCTACAACTTATTTTCAACATTTCAACTATTATTAATACAGGTTGAAGCAATACACTTGCATAAAATAACATCAACAAAGCAATCATCTGCATTGAAAAAACCTCAAGAGTAGGAAAACACTGAATCAGAAAAAGGAACAAAAAATTCATCTCGTAGAGAGAAGAAATATATTTAGGATGGCGCATCAATTTTCTTAAATTACTTAAATACTTAAAAAAAGCAATGTAAGTTAAAATAGAGCGAAACTTGATTTAGTGGCCACCTGTCTAAACACACCAGCACTCTATAAAGGCCACACATTTTGTGTCCCATAATCAGTGTTTAAAACTTTACTAGAAGTACCCTGTAATTAGTCACCATCTGCAGCTAAACTTTTGCCCCCCCCCCCTAGAACAATTCTTATGTAAATGTACAACTTGATCAAACTCACCCATGTACTCAAAAACGAGGTAGATGTCTTTATCATTCTCTGCTCTCATCACATTCAGTAACTTGACTATATTCTTATGGTCACTGAATTCCTGAAGAGAGAAATAAAAACAGACAGAAAATGAGCTATGAATAAAGATTTTAATCAATCAAATATATATATGGTATAGATAAAAAAAGAAAGAAAAGTGACAACTTGAAGGGTGTTATATTTTCCAGAAGCACACAGTGCTGTGGGAATTATAAGTCCTTTGAGGTCCAAAAATGTTATATTCCACACCTTACCAGTTAATATCTGTTATATCAGATAGCTTTGATTACACTTTGTCACATGAACATACAAGGACAATTGCAATCGCATCTCAAGCCACCCAGCCTTCCATGTCAAATGCGCTAAAACAATGCAAAAAGGGAGGCTTGGATATACATGTACCGGTATATGGTATCACACAGAACTATACTGGTTATGATCCTCTCAATCCATATCATCTGACTTGCGCTATTCTCTTGCCATATGATCCATCCCTTCCCTCCACATTTGCTTGGGCATGAAAATACATATTTCTTTCAAAATTTCCATGCCTAATCCAGTTTGTTAATGACTGCAGAACCCCTGAATAAATAAGCAATCGAATTTGGGAATTGAAATGAATACTACCGTACTAAAATGTAACTGAAAGCCTGAAAAAGCAATGAATGCACCCATAGATAATGTAAACAAATATCTTACATTTAAGAGGGCAAAAGCAGTCATCTAATAACGAGCACATCACTTCAAAGGAAATTGTTTTACATTTAATAGCTAACAATGTGATTTCCTACATCAATAAATCCAATTAAATACTGAATACAGATTAATACAGATGGTAAATGACTTACTTGTAAGAACATGATTTCTCGAAATGTCCTCTGCAGAGAGAATGGGAGAGAATGCGTGAAAGGAGAGGACATTGGGGGCAAGGCAGGGGAGGGAAGAGAGAAGGAATTACAAATTTTAGGAAATCATTCAAATAATATTATGGAAAAAAATGAAATCAAAGTTACTACACAGCCTACCTATTCTTTACTTTTAAACAAAACACTTTATAGCCTTTTTAGGATAACTATTTCATGTAAATATAGTTAATTAAAGGCTAACAACTCCAATTTCCATAATTATATTTTATCCACCAGAACTCCACACTTGAACATTGTCCAAATCGCCAAAATTGAGGTGTATTGAACCTTTGTTATTGTATTATATATAGAGCCCTGGGGCTGGGGCCTGTTACTCGAACCATCATAAGTTCGTGGACATCCTATAGAAACGTGTGTTAATTCAATAACACACGTTTTAAAGGGATGTCCTTGAACTTAGACTTAAATGACCGTTTTGAGTAACGGGCCCCTGGATCTTCAAAAAAATCTAAACAGCATGTGTAAGTTTCTTCTGAAATTCTGAGAAGACAGTCTACATGTACTGATGTACATGTACCAGATGATTTGAACCTCCTGCTATTTATTTGCTTCTTACCTGTGCATCTGTCTGATTTCTGAAGGCATCAAAAATCTTTTTCATAGCAACAACTTCCCTTGTTCTCCTATCGATGGCCTTCCATACAATGCCATATGCCTGTGAAGGAAAGAACAAGGAAGAAAAGTTAATTCTTCCCATTAAGCTATGGTCACAAATCAGACCGACGACTGACCGATTTGTGGCTTGCTCGGTCGCCGCTGGAATTTAGGCCTCACCCAACGATTTTCGGAGAAGTCGAGCAGGCTGTAGAGCACCAGCGATGCCTGGGCGGTGCCCTGTTGATTTCCGGTTGGTTACCGGTCGTTTTTGGTAAAAACTGGGCAAAATCGGGGAGCTTCCCCGCGCGACGTCGCAGCAGTGACTGACTGATGACCCACCGATTGCTGGGCGGTCTCCCTTCGGCCACTGGCTGATATTAAAGAAATTGCCCAGCGGCCGGCAGGTGATCAGCGCGGCCGCGGCGGGGCATCTGCGACTGCGGGTGTCTCATGGACATGGGCCTGGCCCTGGGACGTATACCTGCGCGTTAACTCTACATGTCATGATCAGGTAAACTTAACAAGAAGAAGGAATTTGGAACTGAATATAGAGGCTCTAGCCTGCGTT
The DNA here is from genome assembly GCA_035222895.1 of Strongylocentrotus droebachiensis. NCBI lineage: Eukaryota > Metazoa > Echinodermata > Echinoidea > Camarodonta > Strongylocentrotidae > Strongylocentrotus > Strongylocentrotus droebachiensis. The sequence goes on along the minus strand of JAVYIG010010581.1, from coordinate 30,860 downwards.
TAGAAGAATCTATAAAAAGCATAAGCCATAAACACAACTAGACAGTATCCATACGAAAAACACGCATCAGCAACTGAGGTCATTTTACGCCGGGCCTAGCGGCCTAGTACTCTCTGTACTTGCCGCTAGACTACGGATTCCCCACACACGAACCTGCAAGATAACCACTCATCACATTTATATAGTTCACTAGTACTTACTCCTTTTCCAAGGCGCTTCTTGATTTCATATTTGGCCATGACATGTTCTTCCACTTCTGAGGTCATGATGCTAAAAATCCCCCTAGTTTCAGTGTATTAATCAAATATCCTTCCCATTTCTCGTGCAAAATTAGGCCAATTTGTACATAGCTAAAGCCGTATCACATACTGACATGCCTCCGCTCAGCATAAATGAGTGCTCTAAATTCGGAATTATAATTTTGTTTCAAGGAAGAATATGCTCTAGTTGGAGTGAAATAACTCTCTCCATATGTTAGATTTAAATTGTTTTGAATTTCATAGCACTCTTTGCATTTTATTTGAAATTGTTTAATGAGTAGGGATTTTTTAAAGAACATCAATAGTAAAACGGTTTCCGTTACATTGCACTGTGGGACGATTTGCTCCTGCTCCATGCACTATGTGCATACTAAACTCTTCGATCGTATACGACGTCAGAGAATTGTTTAACGCAATACCTTGGCAACGCACCGCCTCCGTTTACGGGGGAAAAACGAAGAAGATGAAGAAAATCTCTATAAAACCAGGGAGATGTGAATTTCCCTGATACAACCCATACAACACGATATTTACGATAAGAAGATCCACCACACGGGACGTGATATAGGATGTAGCCTATCCAGGGGCGGATCCGAGGGGGACGTGGGGGCGCACGCCCCTTTGACCCCTTTTAACTTCAAAATATAAAAAATAAATAAATAAATTCACATAAATGTTCAGTTTATTCATTCAGAAATGCTTCAGAATGTACCTTAAGGCTTAAGGGCATCTTAAGGTTCAACATTTTCAAAAAGGTGAGAGTGAGGGGAGAGTTCGATGAAGGAAAGGGTAAACATGAAAACCTCAAATTTTGACCATACAATACCTTTCAACCGGGGTGCCGCAAGTATTTTCGTTATATCAAAAACATATTTTGGAGTAACGTGAACGTAACCTTCAGAAACTGCCCGAATATATAGTAAGATTTTGCTGGTACTTTGATTCAAAAACAACATTTTAGAAATGTTGTTTTTACAAAGTACCAGCGAAATCTTACTATCTTGTGTCTAATCATTGCGAGCGGGAAAAACACTTTTCCCGCTCGCAAAATTAGACACAAGATAGTTTCAGGCAGCGAGGCCCATGCAAATCTCCATGGTGATTGGTGATGATATGATGATATAATTTGGGCACGAGACCCTGCCCGAATATCGTAATGATTCGGGGCCTTGGCGCCCGAATATTATTTATTGAATTTAATATCGAAATGAAATAGTAGGCCCGTATATAGGGATATACTACAACAAGCTATTTTGCCCTTGTTCGAATCGCTTATTTTCTATAATTATGGCGGCAGTTTGTCTATTAACTTTTCATAGTTCTGTAAAAAAGCAAAAATGAAAAAGGTAATGATCCGACTTTTGTTTGTTGTAATCCATCTTGACCCCCTCAATTGGGCCCCTCGTGAGAGAACAGAAAAATCAAGAAAATTATGTGAAAAGGTTTTAATATAATTATAACGATGCCTAAAGTAAGCTTTCTTTGGCTACAAAATACAAATGTTAATTTCCCCGCCTCGCCCCCTTCTCCGTTTCAACGCACAAAATGACTAAAATGTAATTTACAAAAATGTATGAGTCAGGAGGGTCTTTACTTATTAGAGAACCATACAATGATGTGCTATCCATAATATGAGCAGTGTCGCAAGAGCCTGAGAGAAGGTATACGTACTGGGAAAAACATTAATTAAAGATTGTTTTGTACTACGGTCAAATAAAAAAAGGTCATAATCCACTGACCAATAGTTATTAAAAAATATGAAATTCGCATAAATTTATGATCTCACATTGCGAATATTCATAGCCAGTGGCGAATCCAGGGGGGGGGGGCGGTAAAAAAAAACCCGTTAATACCTTCCTTTTTTTGATGGGCCCCCGCCCCTGGCGCTTAAGGGGGGGGGGGCGATTTTTCAAATTTCCAAGAGCCAAACAAAAAAATTAGTGCTCCTTACGTCCTCCCCCCCCCCCCCTCCCCCCCCCCCCTCCCCCGCTTATTCACTGGCTGGCTGTTTCGCCACTAAATAGCCCCTCTATTATGTGTCCGATTTATTTGACACTTTCTAAATACTGTTTCTCTTATATCATGTCTGTTTTCAAACAAATGGAATCATTGCATAGATTGGATTCCTCTTCGAATGAGTGGCAATCGGTACAATAATTGTGCGGAAATGAAATTTTGGTGATGGTCTCAGAAAATGACCATGGCTTATGCACCAAGAGACTTACCCCGCTTTCAGGCAGGGGTAAAATTATGTAAAGCTTATTAGTTTAAAGAGCTTTTAACTGTTAAAGGTATGGTATTATTCAAAGACCACTTTTTGTGTTTCACTTCGGCGGTCGATATAGACAGGTTTGACTGTGTCATACAGATTGGTGCGGGCTAATTGGCGCCAGGTCTTAATCTGTAATAAGTGCCCTTGTTATTTTGACACATGTCCCTTATCCTTTCTAATTTGTGCCATTTTCCTTCTGATAAGTTCCTTTTATCATCTCTGGTGAGTGCCCCTTATTAAGTGCGAGGAGTGCCCTATTTTCACCTCTGGTAATTCCCCTTTTTACTTTGACACGTGCTCTTTTTCTTTTCTAATAACGGTGCTCCCCCCACCCTCAATTTTTTTTTTTTTAATGTGCTCTTACTCTTACCCCCCCCCCCCCCCCCCCCCCGCTTATTCACCGGCTGGCTGAGTCGTTGCGAAATTTTCATCAAATCCTGGAAGAGGAAAAAAGAAGGAAAAAAAAGCGCTCTTACCCCCCCCCCCCCCCTCCCCCCCCCCCCCCCCCCCCCCCCCGCTTATTCAGCGGCTGGCTCAGAGATCGTTGCGCAAATTTTTCAGCGCGAAATTTTAACCCCCCCCCCCCGGAAAAATCCTGCGTACGCCCCTGGTGGCCCCTATTCCTTTCCCCATAAAATTTCCTCCTAATTTAAAGTAATTAAGAGCAACATTTCTTTAAAGTTGATATCATTATGTTACTTATTCAAGTTCTTTGCATTATTTTATGATTAGATTGTGCTTAAGAGCTAAAACACCCATCAGGATTGTTTTTTCCTCTTGATAAGATGTAATTTTTGCTCTGCTCTCTCTCTCTCTCTCTCTCTCTCTCTCTCTTTCTCTCTCTCTCTCTCTCTCTCTCTCTCTCTCTCTCAGTCTCCACTTCATTAGAGGCTCTTTTTCCTTGGCTGGGAGGACAAGCACTTTCAACATTCATACAGGAAAAGAATAAACTGGGGCTGTAGTGTCATTTCAAGAAAAGGAAAACAACTTCAAGACAGTTCAATATTATGCTGGGAAATGGAAATTAAAATGATATCGTTTAAAAAACCCAGTAAGATAAGGTTTTAGGACAAGTAGCAGGAGATAGTTCATTGCTCGGCAATCTTGACTGTATTTGAACAGAGCATCCAAGATATCTAGTACACTATCAATGAAAACAAATAACTAAATATACAAAACAAATAATGGACCTCTTTACCCAAGTGGCTGGGTCTTTGTTGAGCTTGGGTATACAGGCGAGGTGTAAGCCCATGTTAGGCAAAAAAACAAACACACACACAACATGTTTACAGCCTGAGTCCTGCCTTTTTGATGAAAAAAAGGGAAGGAGGAGGCCCTTTTTTTATTATTTGTTTTTCAAAATGGCAGCTTGGTACATTTTTCTCTCAGACTTTTTAAAATGTTGCCTCAGAAGGTTTTTTTTTAAAATATTAAAAACAGGGGGGGGGTGATGCTTTATAATAGACTTGAATGTGAAAGATCCTTTGTATCACCTCGTGCAAGTTTAGGGTGCTTATATAATGAGAAATAAAACCCTATCCATCATTGTTTCATGTTGCAAAGTTGTTTATAGACTTTCTGGAAAAAAGGGCACCCACAAAGGGAAATCTCAAAGCGAAAATATAATTTGTTGGTATATACCTCTCCATTGTAATTATATCATCAGGGATGATTTCAATATCTGTTCTCTTGATATACAAAATATTGCTTCTCATACTTTGCAGTTGGATGTGATAGTCTGAATATTCATTTTAAAATTTTAAGATTTGTGAGGTCGCAGTGCGAAAATTATATCTTAAAAAGCCAATCCTGATGGGGTTATAAGCTCATTCTCATAACGGAAGACTGAAAATTCCTTGATAAGTAATATAATTATATTATCTATCAATGCGAGAGGGCGAGCTTTGGGAGAAATTGCTCTTCAAGTGTCGCTTTAAATTTGGGGCACGTTTATCAATGAGAGGAAATGGGGACACTTATCGAAAGGGACAAGACACTTATTAGAAAAGGAAAGGAGCCGGGGTCAAAGTATAAAGGGTAATTATCAGAGGTGACAATGGGGCACTTCTTGCACCTAAAAGAGGCACTCACTAGGGATGAAAAAGGCATGTATGAGAACGGGAAATGGGCATTTGTCGACGGAAAAGGGGCACCCATTAAATTTTGATAAGAGGTAAAAAGGAGATAGGTCCCTTATCAGAAAGGCAAAGGGGAACGTATCATTGTTAAAAGGGAAATTATCAGAGGTGAAAAGGGGCACTTATCGCACCATAAAAGGGGTACTGACCAGATATTAAAAGGGGCACTTATGAGAATGAAAAAATGGGAGCTTATAATAAAGAAAAATGTGTATTTGTTGAAACGAAGAAAAGAGGCAACGATCAAATTTTAATAGGAGCATTTATCGGAGGTGAAAGTGGGACTTATCTGAAGTAAAAAGGAGTAAATTCTCGTACCTGAAAAGGGTCATTTACCAGAGATGAAAAGGGGCACTTATGAGAATTAAAAGGGGCATTTGTGAGAAGGGGAAGGGACTCTTTTTTATATGGCGGCACTTATCGTAAGGAAAAGGGGTACTTATTAAAAAAGGAAAAGGGGTACATGTGAAAATAAAAGGTCCGCTTATCCGAGTTAAAAAGGGGTAGTTATTAAATGGGGAAGAGGCACTTCTTACAAAGGAAAAGGAGCACTTGTCTAAGTAAAAGGGGCACCTCTCAGATTTGATTAGGGCAATCATCAGAGGTGAAGGGGGCACTTATCAAAAGTGAAAAGGGGCACTTGCTAGAGATTTAAAAGGACACTCATGAGAATGGAACATTGACACTTATTGCAAAGGAAAATGGGAACTTGTCGAAGGGGAAGGGGCACTTTGACAGAGTAATAGGGGCACTTTTCAAAGTTAAAGGGGCACTTTTACTATGAAAAAGGGGCACTTCTTACAAAGGTTCTTACAAAGGTAAAGGGGCAATTTTCTTTGTAAAAAGGGGCATTTTGGGGGTATTTGAAAAAGTGCGGGGGCACTGTGCCTCCTGCCCCCCGGGATTTTGGGTGTGTCTTATAACTAATTTGGGACAATCAATTTGGATGATACCTTTTCATGTAAGGTGCACGACTGACTTATATGTCGAAAATTACAAATAAATGTACATGTTTATTTCTTCACGTTGTTATAGTGATAGATCTGATATTCATTTATGTTCAGTATAGACTATAGGTAACTATATCTAGATCTAGATTAGTATTGTTAGTCCCCCCCCCCCCTGTATTGTAAATTTATTCACTTCCCCCTTTTCCTATTTTTATTATTATTTCTATTAGACAATAATCTATATTATTATTAATGTAGTCTACTTCTTTAAAAAAAAAAGTTTGTTCTTGTTCATATAAAGGTGATCTGTGTTTAACAAACTGTGCTTTTTTACAGACCGCCTCTTTTCCACATTTTCAATTTCCTAATATAACTTTCTTGCTATTGTTCATGAATTTAATCTAGTTGATAAATCTTGAATCTTGAATTTTGAAGGTGTTCTTTCAGTTTTTTCCTATTATTTTTGGTTTCTTTCAGGATACCGTAATTAGTAGCGACAAAAAGGAAGGACGTCTCAAATCATCCAAGAAATCATTTCATTCTCAAAAAAACGTAAGATTTCATTTAATTTCTTATGTGTTATCAGAGTATCTATAAATTCAATTTAATCCAAACAGTAATTGTTGTGTAAAAGATTGGCGTCTACATCTAAACTGGTGATAGATTGAAGTAAATTGGCCCGGCCCACTTTTGTTGATCTCCGCGAAGAATCATCGGAATGTGGCGAGAGTCGCGGGCCGGTGAGCCAGGCGAAAAAGTGGGTGGAGCTCCGTTCCAGTACGCTTCCTATATATCCGGCGCACAGCTCAACTGCAGCTTGCAGTTGCAGCCACACTTAACAGCATTACTATCCTGGCTGTGAGCTGTGGACGTGGGCGCTGGTCCGCATAAACAATGATATCCTCGTAAAAATGGAAAAATTGCGTCCTAAAAAATGAGGATTTTTCTTTGACACTGTGCGGGTTTCGGGTTCCCGCCGACCCGCGCGCTGGCAATACGTAAAAACAGATTCCGCGTAATAAAAATATCCCCAGTTCACCGCACGCAAAACTTTGCGCATCGAGCGCTGTAACAGTGAGTTTACGCTTCAAATTTAAGTGAGAGAGGGCCTAATTAACTTAAGCGCAATTTAAGTTCAATGGTAATTATTACGTCACACCACAGAGATTTTGACACGTCCTGGTTTAAACAGGTGACGCACTTCACACATAACCGACGCACACTTGGCATTGCTGCATTAAAATAGAAAAATCAAGAACATCTCAGAATAAATTACCAGTTTGTACCTTAAATATGACGAAAATGAGAATTGTTCAAACTTTGAAAAAGGTTGAGTAAAACTAACTTAAGTGAAAAAATCATAACAAATAGAAGGTTGGACTGAAATATCTTAATTTTGGTATCGAAAAAACAGAAAATCGCAAGCTTGCTCCTCGCACAATATCTTATAGTATTGTCATTGAGTGAATGGAGAACAGCGATAGCCAATCTGAAGGGCCCATGTTGGCTAGGCTAGGCGCCAACTTACGAAAATGAGGCTGAGATCGGATGAACGATCTGCGCATGCGCTAATTGTAAGCTAAAGTTCTATGTGCACCGTCTACTTTTATGAGTTGTCCGTCTTCCCAAGGATTTATCACTCGTAATAGGGTGTCTGATCGCCTGAAATCCTTCCCGTAGAGATTGCACGCATCCCTATGCAGTCTAGACCGCATGTGCATTGTGTGATCATGCAAAATTGCTCAAAGTTTTAAACTTTTTATTACCAAATCGAGATTCAAACCTTCATTTCTTGTGATACTCAATAAATGAGGTGTCATATGAAAGAGCAGATTAATCTCCATATTTCCAAAGGTTGTCATATCAGAATTCTAAAAATATCTTGGTCAAAAAAGCGATTTGAATGTTGTTTGCATCCTAGCTCAGAAATTTGCCACTTTTTAGAAATAAATACATAGGTGGTGGTGGTTGTTATTTTACCTGACTGCTAAGACTAAGTAAGCAACCAGACGGCCGACGGCTTTAGGTCCTCTCCGAGGGACCTGGTAACAAGGATTATCGGTATTTCCTTACCAAAGGGCACTAGCCCATCGACTTAGTTTCGAACCTGGGTCACCGGATTAAGAGACCACCGACTGAGCTATCGCGCCACGTCCCGATCGATTAGTAGTCCCAGTTGTAAGGAATCGATCCATGCGCTTGTTTTTTGGCTAGCCCCAAGGGATCACATGGCAACGGCACATAGAATCAACACATGCATATTGCGTGTGTGTGTTTGCGAATTGCCATACAGACCCTAACGCGGAAGAAAGTTTAGTGGAGCTTGCGTTCGCGCTCAAGTAGTGCATGCAGCTATTAAAGCAACACACGTACATGTACGCTTGCATATTGCGCAATGTCACTGTTTTGTTAAATTTAGCAAAAACATAATAACTCTGCGTGTACACTGTACGTCTTTTTCGCCGATTCTGACAAAAATTGGATGAATATTGCTTAGATTTTTTTTGGGTATTATTTTGAGTAAATGTTTTTTTCAATTATCCAACCATAATGGTGAAAAACGATCCCAAAGGGAAAATTGAATAATCGTTCAGAGTTCAGACGTGAAAGTCTCTGTACACAGTAAATTTGAAATGCATCAAGTTTTTTGCATCACCAACGCGCGGATTGGCTTGACTCACTAACTCGATGTGTACTTTAACATGTATGTATTCAGAAATCAAAGTCCCCTCTCTCTTTAACATTGTTGGATGTAATGACGCTTGTTATAATAAATCAATGTAGAGTTAATGAGTGGAGGACTGTACAAATGAACAAAAATAATAAGGGAACAAGGCTAGGGGCAATCAGAGGGACATTTTTGTTTCTCTAAAAGGAAATTCTCTTTTAGTAGCATAATGGTGACCATGTAAAAACCCCTTCATCGGTCAGTGAACAAGGATTTCTCTATATGAGACTTGTCGCAGCCGCTCTTGCTCCTGCTGCTTGGAGCTTTCAAGTTCAGTGGGAAGAAGTGAGCTATCGTAATTTTGTTAATACAACTCATTTCTAGGTACTTAATAAGTTTATATTTATAAATGATGTAAGCTAGATCACTTTAACAATCCTCAAATCCTGCCCACCTTTTGTCTTTCATATTAAAATTTTGTTGGTGATAATTTTTATATAATTTTGTTTCTCATGCAATAAGTAATGTTGTTGCTTGTGCTTGGGCATAAATTGATGGTGTCGTGGCTTTTTTCTTTCATATTGAAAAGAAATGCAGCAAAACAGAAATGCAGATCTGTCATGTTTTGCACTAGTACCCCTTGAGCATTTAATTTTTAAGTGGATTTGGCGCCTTATAACAATATAAGTCCTTTGTATTATTATTATTATTATTATTATACATGTACAGCTCCTGTATCCTTCACCCTGGTAAACATGCACACAATCTGTACCTAATAATGTAGGCCTACTACAAATGTATTTACTGCATTGTGTTGTTATATTGCAGGTACATAGCCAAGGTTGAGCCACAGTACAGCGTGCATCACTGACACCCCCCCACTGGAGACGACGGACAAACGCAGTTGGAACCTCAACTCCGATGCAGCAAGCTGCTGTGCTGCTGGCAGCACAGATCAATAGCGCCCCCATGTGTTGATGAGCTGCTGCGCCTGGTGCTCTATGTTCAAGAGGCGACGTGAGGGCGGGGCCAGCAATCACCCGGCGGTGTCTGCGGACCAGAATGCAGTGCCACTTCGCCGCTCCGTCCCGAAGCAAGAGGAGTCTCACCACAGCAACAACTCGGCCCAAGTTCGAGTGAGTAGCAGCATACAAAATCCTGCTACATGTAGCTTCCCCTGTATTAAAGCCTCTTTCATACGTGATGTGGTTCACTGCCTCAAAAAGCTCTCTTGAGCAATATATAAATGAATGGCAGGTTAGAGGGGGGGGGGGGGGGGGGGAGGTGTTTCTGGGGAAGGAAAACGATCACTGCATGCAACATACTGTAGGCCTCTAAGCGTACTTACTTACATGTACAGTGTACATATATGTACATGTATCTGTGTATTATAAGATACAGAAATGTGGAGCATACCTTTATAAATGTCATTACCGTTTGCTGCATGTTGCTTATTTTCCTGACAGTTTCCTTCTATCAGTATGAACGAAGCTTATACCGCCGACTGTTATTTGATCAGTAACTCATTAAAGCCACTTATTTTATACTGAACGCTGCCAATGAGTCATACTGCAGTCACTAACTGTCTGCCAAATTTGACACTCCGGAGCTTATCCATAGTAATTATGGCCGGTTGAGTTGGATCACATCATTGACAAAATACAGCATCTTCCCTGAATCCAAGACTTTCTTAGGTGCATTCATATTGTGCTGTTTAAAGCCCCGGCCCCTTAATTGTTTGGAGCCCCAAATTCTTAAAAAAATGTAACGGCAACGTTGCACTTAATTGTATCATAATGTGAAAGGGAATGTCATTGAAGACACACTTCTGCAAAGGTCCCTCCCCCCCCCCCCCCAAAAAAAAAAAAAACTGTTTAAAGACAAATATTGATAAAAGAATACATAATTTGGGTTTTTTAAAAACAGCACTAAACACAGGAGGGAAACAATACAATGGGAATCCCTTCAAGGGGGAAACAATTTGTCATTGACTGAAAAAGCAAGGGGGGGGGGCATATGTGCACCACTTAATTCCCATTTAATTTACAACATAAATTCTGATTTACAACAAGTATATCACCAACAAATTACTAAGAGGGGGCCATGAAGCTATTGGACAAATTTAAGAACTCAAATCACTTTATGGATACAATATAGACAGCATTCCCTAATGAATTATTTTGAATTTGCTACAGGTAGTTGCTCTGTGCAAAAATGGCTGTTCACAACAATCGCTTTGCTTTGCTTTGCTTTGCTTTGCTTTTTTCCCTCAAGGATCTCCTAATTAACTTCATGTACATGTACCAGCCATATGCATCACTAACTGTATGCCAATTCAGTGTTAAATGTGTCGGTCATTAGCTTTCTTTCTGTAATTTGGGTCAAGTCTTGCATTTCCCCTTCACTCTTGAGACAAGAGATCTGTTTTTAAGATCAGTCGACAAGGTTTGTGGTTTCATAAATCAACGCCTTGGCTCCGGCCAATGATTTGTGTGTTTCTTGGTGGGACATCTTACACTAAAATATAGATTAACGTAGTATCTATAAAGCTGCTCCTAGGAGACTAGGACTTATTTCAGTTTCACGGAAAACAATTTCTAGATTATTTGTTTCTTGGTTGGATAGGGTTTCTTTCTTTCTAATTGATCTTGAGTTAGCATCATTTCCTTCCTTATTAGACCTGTCTTCATCAGCTTGAGTTTGCCAAATAACCCGCTATTTTGAGACTCAAATAATTGGGATATTATCCTGAAGCTCGAAATTGCATCTTGACCAGACCGATACGCTCAACACAAACTAGCCCGAATGGGCGCAAATTAGCCCGCTATTTCCCGAATAGCGGGATATTTTGGAAACAAGACCAATATTTCTCTGGATATTTTCACGAACAAATATCCCGCTAATTGCAACTGCAGGCTGGTGAGGATTGCGATCGGGATAGTTATAATAGCGGGTTATTTGGCAAACTCAAGCTGATGTGGAATTGAGAGGAGACATCTAGATTTGAAATGTAAACTCCATACTACATCCTGTTCATGCTCAGTATTTACAAATCAAGATGGGGATTGGAGAGAATACCTCCCCTTCTAATACATCATGTATGCCAGTTTGAAAAAAATTGAAATAGTCATGCAAGATAGACCCTCAAAATATGTGCTTACCGGTACATGTGCTTTTGGAACTCTTTTCAAAATTTAGTAAAAAATTTGACCCATAAAGGAAAATTAGGCTATATTTATATGTTTTAAAGGCCTGTTCAGATTTGAAGAGCACATTTTTTTTTTGTCCCGAAAACTTGAAAATTTGACCGCTCCTTCTGTTGGGGGGGGGGGGGGGGGGGGGGGGGTGTAAGGTCACCTTCTTTTGGTCACCCATTACCACAATTTTTTTTTTTAAATAATTTTATTTTAAAAAAATTGAGGGGGGGGGGGGGGGGTTCAACCCCCAAAAACTTTAGTTCCTAGAAACACTTTAAGAATACAGTTAGTAGTTGTTAAAATGACCATGTTTTAGAGGTGCCACTCCAAGACTTGAGTCTGAGCGTAGCTAGGTCCATGGTTTCAGCATGTGGTCATCTTGGATAATGCCCTCAGGAAGTAGAGGAAATCTACGTCAGTGATGTTTCCAATCCCTAATTCAGCTCTCGATCCAACCATTTCCCATTGGCAGGTTGGCTAATTAGCTGTGGTCAATTACAGCACGTCTTTACTTAAAGGGGATCGATCTATCTCTTGAAAATAATGATGAATAATAAAAACAAGTTGCATCTATTTTAAATAAGAAAGACAAACACCAAGAACTTAATCAGACTTATAAAGCCAAGGAGAAAAAAAATGATTTCATGTTCCTCCAAAGAACTTAATCAGAATCGATTTCTTTCCATGTATATGTATATATTTAAAGCGAGATGAGTGCATTAGCTAATCTACCTGTAAGTCACTCTTCCCTTTATTTCAAGTTCAACATGGGTATCATAACTTGAAGTATCTCTTAATAGAAATAATATGGTTTGATATTTAAAACTGTTACAACCCCAAACATACAGTGTATACAGAATATGGTTCAGGTGATTGGCTCCCTTTAATTCCTTTAGTGTACATATGATTTGTTTTGCGGGCGTTAGTTTGCAAGTATCTATGTTTTAAAACAATGAACATAGTTTGTTCATGTTTCACCACATTTTCTCTTATTTTCCATTTGTGATTGTTATTTAGAATTGTGTACATGTAGTGATAAGAAGCCTGTTACTAAACAACTGCAAGTACAACAACAACAACAACAACAACAACTACTACGATAACAAAAATAACAACTACAACAATAGCACTTGAAGTCATCAGTTATGTGTCATTTATTTCCAGTTTACTTTCAATCCAATTTTGGCAGCTATCCCAAGGAATGAAAACAAAACTTTTAAAGGTTGTGTTCGTATTAACAAACAAGTGGGAACGATTTGTGGTTCTGATAGTCATCTATTGAACAAATTATTAAAAAATGGATTTATTTCAATATTCACAGCAAAGAATAGGGCCTGGCAATCTCAATTAGATAATCACATAGCTTGTTGTAAACCTAGTTTCAAGAAAGGCTGTGTAACAAGACTACCGCAATTCACCTGTCTTCAAATTGATAGTATACCCCCCTCCCGGCAGTCAGGTCGTTACACATGCTACGATCACTGTACATAGCTGCGGCACCTGCTACTCGCAGGTCTGCCCGAGGTGGAAATTTGAATCGCTGTAAGGGAGTGCTTGGATTTCCTGCCGCCAGCCCCCTACAGTCCTATGGGACACCAAGGTCTGATTAAAGCCTACCCACCAACCCGGCAGGCACGCAGGCAGGCAGGCAAGCAAGCCATTATTAGTCGATGAACTTGCTATTTCTTTGTGCCTCACGCTCTCTCTCTCTCTCTCTCTCTCTCTCTCTCTCTCTCTCTCTCTCTCTCTCTCTCGAGCGCTCTCTGTGGATGAGTTGCCAGAGTGACAAGTCTATTTACGCGCACTACGTGTTTGATTCATTTGGTGACTGATATCTTGGACTCCGTTCGTTGAGATTACGCATTGCTCATCCTCATTACTCCAGTAGACTATGTGATCTAGTTGCCTTCCACCCACCAAGAATCAATTCTAGAGCATAATAACTTGCGTCAAATCAAAATCAAGTTGCGGTGCGGAGAAAATTGGTTGTGACGATGGGGTTTGCGAGGGGAGACTAGAAGGAACCTGCGCTGCTTTTGGATCCGATGGAGATGGAATTTGAACACCTGTTTCAAAGAGTTTACCATGAGGACTCATGTGAGGGAGCTTCTGAGGAAAACTGACATCTGTGTTGCCAGGAGCAAGATTAGGAGACAGAGGGAAAAAGGAAAGTGCAGGGACGTCTTTCCAAGTCTTTGAAAGGTTGTCATGATGTCATCAAAGATTGAAACTGAGAGTAGATATGATTTCCAGGAGGCGTGTTGGAATAATGACCACTGTCAAAGATGATCATGGAATGCAAGCTTTCCTCAATATGTCTAGAGCTGCTTTTGAGCTGTGTTAGAGTGTTGCTGCTGCTACCCTTCGAAGTAGAGATAGTTGTTCGTCTGTCTGCTGGGTATTGACATCAATCAACCAAAGATGACTATATGGTGAAGGCATGATCTAGGATCCTATAGCTACTCACTTTTGTACACCCAGCAGCTCCAAGAGACAGTTCGCCTTGATCCATGCACTGTTCTATAGAATGGGCAAGCTCTGAAATCACCTTTATTTAAGAAGTCCTTAAGATTGACTGATTAGGCACTAATATTGTTTGACGATCTGTCAGTGAATTTTAAGGCTTGTTTATAGCCTGCTGCATCTTGTGGAAAAAAAAAACTGATGTTGAATTCCCGCATCTCCACTACTTGACACCGCTTCATTTGATAGTGCTTCAAAGCTTCACTTTTAAACAAGGGATATCGACAAACACATACATGATGACTGAACATAGGTACTTTTAAACTCCTGACACCCTTGTGGTTTTGAGCCTTTATTTAGCTACAAAGTACCTCAACCTCCAACCGACCCACCGACCGACTGCTGTGCCGGCCGAGGAAGTGGCTCGGTTAGACTCAGGAGCGGGTTTTGCTTGTTATGAAGACGATGTCACAAACATGTGTTGTTGTGGAGGTGGTTGCATTCAACTACAAAGCTGCAGGTGTTGTCTTCATGGTCAGACCAAGCCCAAGGGTACAGTCTAATTTCTTCATTTTTTAAATTATTTATTTATTTATTTATTTCTAATCTTTTGTCGGGGTATAGCTAATTAACCAATAAGTAGTGGTCTTCCATGGGGCCCTGAACCTGAATAAACATGAACATATTTACATCAAAAAGGATAACGTTCATTTATACAGTTAAAAATAAAATTCCATATTTAGAAAGACATGACACAGAAATAATAGACGTGGCACAAGCGAATACTACCTCGATTATAAATAAAGGTAGTTTCCCCTTTATAGAATCGTAAAAGTTACCAGAATTTGTTGTTCGCAAAAAACTTCACCAATTGCATGGGTTCAGATTTGTGAACTTTTCATGCTGCAAAATTCATGAATCACAATACTAATCTTGCTATTTTTAAAAGATTCTAACCTTGAAAATTGCAGTTTTTAAAGGGAAGCCCATCCTGAACTTATGTTGGTTTTTGATAGAAGCAGAAAGATTTTTGTGGAAGTTTCATGTGGCAAAAATTTCTGGTTTACAGTCTCTTCATTACAAAAATTGAATCATGATCAATCACGATTCAAAGCTGTGTTTTTATGATCAAATACAGTTTCTTCCCATGCAATATGTGTGCAAGGTTAGTGGTAATGATGTAAGAATTTGATTGAATATATCCTATGAGCGAATAGGTGATAAAAAGACGAGATTTGAACTACCGGTACGATCCGGATCAACATTTCATGTGTGTGTGAATTGTCAATTGGTCTTTCAATACTTTGCTTGTAATCTTGAGCATTCTTACTCTAAAAATAAAATGATTTTGTTTGTGTTCCTCCACACAAGATACTCCTCTCTTTCTGAAATGGGTCGTACAACTTTTCTTAGCCATGGTATCATTTTGTTTGTTTCAAATCGTCCCTATATAAGGCATTGGTATAACCATGGACTTACCGGTACTATAGATGAATCTGCACAATGTACGTATATACTGACACACAAATCCCACAAGGTCAACAGTGTATCCGTACCTGATAAGTAAATTTGATGTTTTTTTGTATTTTTTTCGTAACTCAAGAATGAAAGGTGGACTGGTTGAATTATATGGCCTTTGTCAAATACTTTTAGATGTAAGCATATCTCACATTCTCAAGAAACATAAACTGGGACAAATCAACTACACAAAACTTGGTAAGATTATGAATGATTTACGGTAGTTGTTAACTACATGTATATAGAGGATGTTTAGAAAGCAACAGAGCGGTGAACACACGTTTTCTCTCACTATACACCCCCTATATGTCATTGGCAGGAAATTTACACAAATTAATGAGGGGTTCCATGGCAAGGTATGGACCGACGCATCATTGTCAGTGATACACACTAACTTGGAAAAGAGTCAAGAATAGTTGAATGACTTATAACATCCTGTATACCGGGATGGCTCTGTGCATACTACAGTCACAGTGTGCATAATGATATTTAATGATTGTTGTTACATAAAAGCACTATGTGGAAGATTTGTACAGTATGCATGATCATGTTCATATTTAAAGCCCCACTAAATATAGACTTGCTCCCTCTACAGTAGAATGCCTATAAGCGGTGACCGTTGGTCCCCATGATCCTCTTTTTCATGTTAATTGAGAGCTGAGTTGATAAAACAACCACCTGTTAGTGACCATGCTGGGTGGTCTAATCCCTCCTGGCCAAACTAGTACAGACGGGCTTTAATATCAAGAATCTATTTCTGGTCTGAACTAAATATGGATTTGTTCCTAGTCTTGAAGCGGTTCGAGACGTCCACATCAAGTGCGGATCAAGAGATGCTATGTTAACATCCAGATTAGCTATTGGGTCTGAAGAGGTTTGATCCGAATTAACTCCTCTTGTACCCCTGATATGAAAGAGGTTTTAGTCCAGACTAGATCCTCTTTGGAGGTGAGTGTGAAAACGGCTTAAATCATCCACATTCCTTACGACCATTCAAGTGTTTACACTTTTACCTGGCCCTTTGTTAGGTTTCTGGATTATCTCTTACAATGACCAGTCATAAATCTGGACGCTTTCTTTCATACAGATAAACAAATTGAGAGTTTGGTGACCATCTAGACCTTTCTAAAAACCTTTCTCAAATGAGAAGTCCTGATAGGATTCATGTACTATTAGGTTTAGTGTAATGCTAGCTGTATTAAAGTTCATTGATTTCTCTGAAGACTTGGAAAGTGGAAAGATGGAGTCAATACAGACAAACAATGAAAATGTAAGTTTTTGTTTTCCTTATAAATAGTTCCTTAGAAAAGTCATACAGCTGTACGTAAAGTTTGGAAGCACAATTAACCCATAGGAAAGTGAAAAGTATGCCGCAGACCTGCCGCAGATCTGCCGCAGACTTTTAGTCTGCGGCAAAGAGTATGCCGAAGTATGCGGCAGAAAGAAATTTTGCTGCAGACTTGCCGCATACCAGTATGCCACAGGAACAGTCTGCGGCAGATCTGCGGCAGGATGAAATTTTGCTGCAGACTTGCCGCATACTAGTATGCCACAGGAACAGTCTGCGGCAGATCTGCGGCAGGATGAAACTTTGCTCTAGACTTGCCGCATACTAGTATGCCACAGGAAAAGTCTGCGGCAGATCTGCGGCAGGATGAAACTTTGCTCCAGACTTGCCGCATACTAGTATGCCACAGGAACAGTCTGCGGCAGATCTGCGGCAGGATGAAACTTTGCTCCAGACTTGCCGCATACTAGTATGCCACAGGAACAGTCTGCGGCAGATCTGCGGCAGGATGAAACTTTGCTCCAGACTTGCCGCATACTAGTATGCCACAGGAACGGTCTGCGGCAGGGCGAAACTTTGCTCCAGACTTGCCACATACCAGTAGGCCACAGGAACAGTCTGCGGCAGGTCTGCCACAGAAAAGTGGGAAATTATACAGTCTGAAGCAAGGCTATAGGCGGCCATTTTGTAGGACATGCAGTACCATATGAGGTTGCAGGCTGAGCCCATGATCTTGTAAATTCCTGTGTTAATTAGCACTGTTAATTGTCTTTTTAGCTTCTGTCATACCAAACACTTTGCTAGGGCCAATTGAAACCAATTGAAACCAATCATCTCATGCATATTCATTATTACTTTACACGTGTGACAGAAAAATACATTTATCATGATTTGTTAAGCAAATTAAGACAATGCACATCATTTTTGTGATTTCTATTTTCCTTTTGCCATTATTATAACCAATAGATTATTTTGTCTGATCATGTAACAATTACATTCACGTTTTAGCAATAGATTGATAGATTGATATTGATTATATGATTACTAACCAAGAAACAATATACATATTTAGTGTATATATATGTGTACGAGCCTGTGTCACTTTAAATGTTACTCTTGAATACACTTCAAATGATCTATGTGATGGTGTTAATACAATTGAGAATAGAATATACCTAATTGGTAATATCGATATATATTGGTATTACCTAATTGGTAATATCGATATTGCCAATATCGATTATGAAGTATCAATCAGTTTATCACTGGTTCTATCTACATGCATACTTTATTGCCACGTACTGGATATGAAAGAGGATGCGGCAGGTCTGCAGCAGGTCTATATGAGATATGAATATTCATGATGAAGAGTCTGCGGCAGGTCTGCAGCAAGTCTGCGGCAGACCTGCCGCAGACTCTTCATCATACTGAAAGAGTATGCGGCAAGTCTGCGGCAAGTCTGCGGCAGACCTGCCGCAGACTCTTCATCATACTGAAAGAGTATGCGGCAAGTCTGCGGCAGGTCTGCCGCAGACCTAATTTGCATGTGAAAAAGATGACTGTCTGCGGCAGGTCTGCGGCAGATCTGCGGCAAGTCTGCCGCAGGAGTATGCGGCAGGCTCATTTCTTTCCTATGGCAGAGTCAGAGGGGAAAGTTAAGTACACTATAGTGTACATGTACCTCCATTCCTCACTTTGCCATAGCAGTGCACTTTATATGTGTATGTAGGCACATGGTTTTTTTTTTAGGGGAGAGAGGGGTGGAGGCTTCATCCTCGAAATGTATATTTGGACAACTATTGCTTCATACTTTAAAGTGAAGTAGTCTAATCATGGTATTGTTATGGTTACATAATTACATGATATGAAAACATTATATTAATGTATTATAGGCAGTTAGTTTCATTATTTTGAAATGGGAACTTGATTTTCAAGCAGGAGACAACAGCCCATATGGAGATCTTTTCCCCCTGAATGTCCATGTCTATTCAGAGACCTGTACTATACATGTACAGTGAACAATTGCAATGTCCATACCCAATGTAAATTTGATTTGATTTTTTTTGTTTTTTGTTGTTGTTGTTGTTGTTGTAACTCAAGAGTGAAAGGTGGATTAGTTAAATTAGGGACTTTGTTGAATACTTTTAGATGTAAGCTTTAATAGTCCCATTCTCAAGAGGCATAAATCAAGACACTCAGAACAATTGTTCACATACTTAAACAAATACAAAACTTGGTAAGGATATGAATAATCTAGTTGTTAACTGCATGTAAATATACGTACATGTAGGCTCTACATGCATTGCAACCTGTACACTGTACAGCAGTTTGAAATTGTTATTCTCGAAATGAATCTTGAAATCTAGAAAGGTCTATTGGTGTGGAAATTCCTTCACTGTAAGCTTTTTTCTGAGGAATCAATGACTACAATATGAAGTTGGATCGGCTGCAGCCTTTTTCACCCACTATCTGAAGAAGCGAAAATCATATTGGAATGAAAGTTGTTGAATGTGTCCAAAGAAAATACACTTGCTTCAAAAGTTCTTTTCACAAGTGCCAGATATGATAATGCTCCGTCTATGATATGAGATGATTTTCAGTGTAATCTGAAATGGAATGTCATATTGGGTCATCCAGTTTGCCTGGAAGTGCACCATGCACACTGCAACCCCACAGAGACATGTAGGAATCCTTTCACACAAAGCATACTTATTGTTTTACCCCAGGGCCAATGCGTATATGTACAGAGGGCTGTGTTTTAATATAAATCCTAGGCCAGGGATATAAAATATTTTCCAATTCTTATTGCTTAACTTTCTACTTCAGCATCTAAAAATAACATCCAACCAGTTCATCTGAAATTTAAGAAATCAAGAGATTTTAGTGTGTGTGTTGTTTTTAAGTAAGTGAAAGTAGGCTTTAAAGATGAAGTTGAGTTCTGGTCATGCGATTGCATTGTGAAAGAAACGGTGTGGAATCGACCAGAAAAGGTTGATCATCTAGCATATAAGAATTTGTGTGTATTGCAAGGTTCTGGAATCATCAAAATGATAAGAAATTTGGCCAAGTCTTGGTAAAGTTACAAACACTGTACACAGAAAGATGTATATGGGACTACACGAACACGTGGCGTAAATCCTACCCCGGATTTTTACGATGTTACATGACATATTTAGAATATGAAGGCATTTGAAGAGCCATGCTTTTCAGGGAACATGTCTTATCTGATGTTCTTCCACACTTGCACAGTAAGAATGATAATGCTCACAAATTATTTTTCACCTCTTCCCAGAACTCAACCTTCTTTTTGAGTAAAACTTCAAAAAAAGCCTCAAAAAAACATTGAAACCTGTACTAAAGGAACCTGTACTTAAAGACCACTTGCCTATAAAGACCACTTCTCATGTTTCCCTTGAGTGGTCTATATACAGGTTTCACTCTACCACCTTTAAGCTGTTGTAGGTTCAGAATAGATTTTTTAATTTAAATGGCCTGACCTCATCTAGGCAATTTATGACCATCCTGTTATGATTCAATTCAAAACTGGAAGTGGCGCTCAAGGCAGCGAGGGAAGGCTCACCACTCGTCACCTCCGAGCGAGAAAGGGGTAGGAATTCCGCTAAGCCTCGACATCCAGAATGTGGGGAGAGTGGGAGCAGGGGGTTGCGCTAGGATCAAGGCCTGGGGTGCCACTAACCTGCTTCGTTCCCTGATACATCTGTACATAGTTTATGAAATATGATTGACAGACTCGTGGGCTGTAGCAAAAAAAAAAGCAATTTTTAAAAATGCATCAAGAAATTGATATTGTGACATGATGCATGACTTGGTACATGTAGAAGCTGTTGAGGGTTAACAATAGATTGCCGAGCCCTAGGTTAGCACTTAATAATAATAATAATAATGATAATAATATTAATATGTTCGGTTAAATACAGCACTCTCACACAATCGGTTTCACAGCGATTTACAAGGAGAAAACGGTTCCTCTTTTGTATATAAACACTTTGACCACAGATGAGCATGGTCAACCATGTTTTTTTAGAGAGATCCTTCTATGAAATAAACTCTTTATAATCAATCAATTTTAATAATGCATTCTACAGACTTAAATAAAAAATGAAGAGAGGTTCAGAGACTATAATGAAAGCTTGCATATTGACATCTCTAGACAGGAAAGATGACCTTGGAATATAAAGGTCAATGTGGATCCTAACAATCAAATTGCACCTAGTACGTTTGGCAGTGGCCGTATTTGTTACCCAAGAGGTCAAATGGTCAACCCCCTTAAAAAGATTTTTTATTTTCCTATAGAATTAAAGATGTAAATTTTGAGTTATATACCGGTAGGCCTAAATCTTTATTTCACCTTACATCTTTTCTTACTTCATCCTCTGATTTGTGATTTCTTTTCTTTCTTTTTACTAATTTCTAAAGTGACTCTATCATATGAGAGTCAAGTGACAGTTTGTTTGGTTTCTTTTTAGATTTAGATAGTTGATTTGAAACCTCCAAACTATACACAACTATTTCTGTTCCATCATTTATTAATTGAATAATACTGATATAAAAACACATGCTTATATTGATTACAAAAAAAACAACCCATAGATTACACTTGTATCACAAAAGTTATTATACGCTTTAAAAAAATCATAATTGGCATTTTTTTCCAGAGGTGTTACTTTTCAACATTTGCCCTCCATAATATTTCCTTTAAATATATTTGGAATATGTTTATAAAATACATTCTATTACTCTGCTCTGTCTGGACATGCCACTCATTCATATCAATGTCCATATCAATACCCTTAGGTGAATACCGAAATGAAACCAAATCTTTTATTTAGTGGACCATGAACATCATGTTTTCTTTCATTGATTGTAAGTTTGTCTGGAACAGAACACTTTGAATCCTGTGAATTTTAAATCTATTTTTTCCTGATTTTTGCGTTGCTTCCAAACATTTGAAACCCAAGTAAGATTTGAAGGATATTAGGAACTCTCAGAAGAGACCACAGACAGGTGTCTCTGCTACCTTAGATTCTCAAGTTTCTTCTTCTCTCTTCCTGGCTATACGTCTTTTATAAATGTTTGCATAAAGAGGTATTTCACTAAGCAGCGAATGCTTGCGAAAGTAGCGAATTTGGATTTTCGCCAGGGTTCATAAAAGGTTGCAAACGGTTGCAAGAAAGGTCGCAAACAGTTTTCAATGTCGCAAACAGTTTTTCTTGTCGCATCAAAATTTCTTTGCAAATTTATTTTTACGCAAACAGTTGCAGGCGTTTGCAAAACAGTCGTAAGCCTTTGCAAACGGTTGCAAGACGGTGTCACTCTTTGTTTTCGTCAGTTCTCTTTGTTTCGCCAATGCTAGCGACCATGTTATCATACGGTTCCTTTATAAAATCGACCCATTGAGTACCAGGAGTTATCAAGAGGTCCCAAACATACACAAATAGTGGCAAAGGATTGGCAAATAGTTGCTAATCTTCGCAAAAATTGTCGCTAAGATTTGCTTACAGTCGCTAATAGTCGCCAACTGTCTTTCGCAAACACTTTCAGGAGCATGCGCTCAAATGTTGCTAATTGTCGCGAAACATCACTAAAAGTCGCTGATTTTTCGCCAATATTCGTCAGAAAAGTTGGCAAATCCAAATTCATAACATTCGTATATTAAAGCATTCGCCGCTCAGTGAGATACCCGTTTAGTAATCTGATGTTAACCTTATTTTACAATATTAAGCTGAAGTTTTAAGAATGCTTAAATCTAACATGATTTTACACTGCAGCTTTTTTGAGCACCCCTATAAAGGTCACTATAAAGGCATCTAATCAAGGGACTAAAATAAAGAAATGAATTTATCATTCTTTATATTTTCTGAGAAGGAGAGTAGCAAGATGGGAAATTGGATGATGGTGAAAGTGTGTATACCCTTGAGATGTGGATCTTCCATCTACCCGGCATGAGAGTTGTTATTTCTTGCACATGATGCTAATTTGACAGTGCCTCT
The DNA here is from genome assembly GCA_035222895.1 of Strongylocentrotus droebachiensis. NCBI lineage: Eukaryota > Metazoa > Echinodermata > Echinoidea > Camarodonta > Strongylocentrotidae > Strongylocentrotus > Strongylocentrotus droebachiensis. The sequence goes on along the minus strand of JAVYIG010010581.1, from coordinate 8,095 downwards.
AACAGAGCCCATGAGCTTTGATTGGATATTCGTCTATAATATATTTATTGCTTTTAGTAGCTAAGTTCACACGGGACTATTGTAGTTTAAAGCTTCAATTTTAACAAACCTCATACATATAAACCATGATCCATTAATAACGATGAGGGTTCGGACGGGACCGAAACAACAAGTATTCAACAAATTAAAGTATAGGCCATGCAAGCAGTCATACATGTACAAGCCTGCATAACCTTAAAGTTAAGTGCATCCACACGGCACAGAACTTTGTGTGAGGAAACCCGCTGATCATAGCTATCGGGCTAACCTTAAGATTTGTTTATAACTTTGAGTAAACTTGAAGTTTTGTAACGACGAGTGTGTCTGCAGAGTCCAAAACTACAAGATAACTTTGAAGTTAAAACCTTGATTTAAAACTTAAACTTAACAATTGTTGTGGGAACTTAACTAGTATCTATCTCCGAGATTAAGTGACCTCTTATCAGCATCTGATCTTGATCATTCACACGATATATCTTCTGACTGATACTGAGTCATCTTAATGCTCTACCCACCCACCTAACAAGAAAAAGAAAAAGTGGAAGGAAGAAGAGAGGGAGAGTGGGGATCTTGTTCCCGTTTTCTTGAGATGGCTAATTCAATTTCTAACACACTTCATGATTTGCAGTTTCTGCAAAAAATCTATAGGCCTGTTTTCATCAGCTCGAGATTGCCAAATATCCCGCTATTTGAACTATCCCGATCGCAAATTATCCAGTTAATTTGCGTCTTCATCAGCCCGAAGTCGCAATTAGCGGGATATTTGGTCGAGATAATCATCCCAAGATATCTTGGGCTAGTTTGCAGAATATCCCGCTATTTGTCCGGTGCGTTCTCACCAGCCTGAAGGCTCCCACTATGCGCGAACGCTGATCAAAGTATGTCAAGCTAATTTCTTGAGCTCGAGTTTCAAGTTTTGAGGTCAAGTCTCGAGCTGATGAAGACGCGATTTATAACTTCAGGATTATTTCCCAAATCAGAAAATAGAGGGTTATTTGGCAATCTCGAGCTGATGACGACATGCCTTATGACAGGCCTTATGACAATGCAACTCTAGTAATCTAAACTAGTTTGCAAGTGTTGGTGATTTAAGTTATTTAAAGATCATTGTATGTGAGGACAAATTGCATCATCACCATTATTTCTGTTATTTTAGATTTCATTTCATTGGGGAACAAACAGAAAAATTACGGCACTAATTTCCTTTGGCAAGATATTAACTCACATGTACACTTGCTACTCTACGCCAAGGTGTTAAAATGGGTACCCGGTAGGATGCGACCGTCATTGTTGGTCAAACAGTTTTCGAGTGTCAAGTAATGCCTGGCTGGAATGCTCCCCAGCGAGTGGAGATTGTGCACACAGTGTGTGCGGGCAAGCACTGAATCCAATGACCGAGGTAATAGTATATCTGTAAAGCGCTTAGAGACGTCCAAGATGTATTAAGCACTATTTAAGAGTTGAATATTATTATTATATAGATAATAACACTGAAAAAGGATACATAGAAGGCTACAAATGTATAAAAGCAAGCACCAGCTCTCTAGGCATTATAAAAAGCATCTCAACAGCAAGACTGATGGAGACAAGTGTGATACTATACTCTGAATGATTGTTTTTTGTATATATGTTTAAAAATAAATAATCTCTATCTTTCATTCTCACTCTCCTATCTGGCCATCTCTCTTTCACACTGCCTCTCTCCTGTCTCTCTCTCTAGGTTCAAGGTTTAAGTTTTATTTCCACATCTCATTTAAAAACAACAACACAAGTCAAGTACTATTTATATGCATACAATAAAAAATGTTAAAATGAAACATCTTTAATTTAAATCATAATGTGGTGGGAAAAAACAGAGGCCAATGGCCTATCAAGGTTATTCCAAAGATAATAAAAATTACAATTTACATAAAAAGTTTCTATACTAAAAACGAGAGAGAATTACAAAGATTAAAGTAACACAAAACATCAACATACAGGTATAGAATTAAGCCAGACAAATCCATTACAAAACAAAACAAAAAAACAGAAAAGGCATTTATGTAAAAATAAACCTAGTTATACATATTCATTTACAAGATATTTCTGTTTCACTGTCTCTCCTACAGCCCCATCCTGCAGCAGCGATCCCCCTCCGTCAAGACCCCAAAGCTGTCACCTCATCACGACCAGGGTATAAAGACAGTAGTATGGTGGTAGACAGAAAACCTCCTTGTAAGTATTCCTCAAGGATACACTGACGTGGCAAATCGACTTTGAAAAGTTTGACTAGAATCTGACAATTATTTTGAAAGTTATGAATCTGTGAAAGTTGTAATCACTATAGGTATGGGCTCTTAAATGTGGCTAAATCATTTTTTGGTCAATTAAGCCACATTTTCTGAAAAATCAGAGGCTGGAATATCAATAAGTAGAGGTGTAATAATGTTTTGAAAGGCTATGTTAGTTGGGTTAGAGTAGCCCTTTAAGGACTTTGTGGACGTACTCATAGTTTCTAAAACTCAAAAGTTCACCCAAAGGTTTTAACCACAAGTAATTGTATGGTTAACACAAATATTCTGAGCAGTGGGGAGTTGGTTGCTGTTTAGATGCAATGAACCTAGAGATTTTGACAGATTGTAGAACTTTACAATGACTGCTTGTCTTCAATGAAGTTTAAAACTTCTAGCAGTCATATGTTTCGATGCTATGTGAATTTGCATTGTTATTGGTGGGTCGTCAATTGAAACTTAAAGCCCATCTGTACTAGTGTACAGGAGGGATTAGACCACCCTGCAAGGTCACTGGACAGTTGCCGGTTATCTCATCAAATCAGCTCTCAATTAACATAAGAAAAAGATGATCGTGGGGGACCGATGGTCACCGATTAGGCATTGTTTGTTATATAGAGGGCGCAAGTAGCTATAAGCAGTGCAGTGGGCCTTTAAAGGTTTTTACTACAATGTTACCAGGCAAATAGTGACATAGCTTATTTAAAGTGACACAAATCTAGAGGAGTTTATATGTAGGAACATTTTTAGTTTATCTGGACTTCTCAGGGAACCTAGCCAAGCTCAATGAACCTTTGGAAGGCATGAAGGAAAACAGATATTCTCAAGACCGAAACCATTCGGGTAGAATTGGGACCTTAGAGACGTCGGCTAGTTTTACAAGTCAATTTTGAACCGTTAGACTTTAGGGCAACGAGTGAGATCTTGTCTCCACCCCTAAGTGTGAAGACAATGCTCAAGAGATTTCCAATCAACATTTTATACACCTCTGCTTTACAAATTTCAATAGAAATGCTATTTTAAATTTCTTAATTGAATTTAAATGCAATGGCAATTTCTTTTTCTATTTTTGACTCCAATTTAAAGCAGATTCCTCAGGACAAACTGATGGAAACATTCTTGTCTCAGCAGATTTGAAGATTGATATTAAAAAATATTGTTTTAATTAGTCCTTAATTATTTTATCACCTTGAGCCTAATCTTGAACATGGTTCTCTAATTTTGGCATGCCCTTTCCTTCCTAGTGGTACCATGTTGCAGCTTTTGGGTCACTTGAGATCAGTTTATGAGTCAGTAACCTATTTTGGTCAAAGATGAATTGGGATTATAGTAATAAACTTGTCAGGTTAACTGTAAAACTAGAAACTTTTGCAACATTAACCTTTCATGAATCGTTGCTGACTGTCAATTTAATGGCAAGAAACATTTTGCTAATTATCAATGCCCAGATTTACATGCAAACACAGTTGGATGATAATTATTTGGTCGTTTTATAAAATCAGTTAGCATTAATAAGAATAGAGAATGGATATATGCGTGTACAGTACATTGGAGAAAACATGGCAAAATACTAATCAAAAATTGGATAGCAGTACTTAAGGTTCAATATGTGTCAGGTTTGTAGTTTCAATTGCTGTTGGAAGTACAGTATGAGTGGAGTGAGTAAGATTGAAATGTGAAAGGTTTTGAGTTTAAAGAGTTTAAAGGAAGTAGTAAAGGAGGGGAGGGTTTACAAGTTAGATATTAAAGGCTTAAAGTCTGAAAAGCTCAAAAGGAGGGGAGGGTTTAATAGTCCATTAATTTTGTCAAAGGATCATAGCCTGCAGACACATAGGATGCAGTAGAGGAGGGGAGGGTGAAGGATGTTAACATAAAAGGCCTGTAGCCTGCAGCCTGCAGAGGGCTAGGAAGTTGTAAAGGAGAGAAGAGTAAACAACTTTAAGTAAAAGGGCTCTAGCCTGCAGTGGTGTAGGAAGGAGAGGGGGGTAAGGGATGCAACTGAAGATGCTGTAGAAAGGTCACGATGACCCCACTGCTCTCTGAAAGGAAATTCCAAGGTTTATGGATGGCGCATGTGACAGATAAGCTCGGCCGGGGGCAGGCGATTATCCCCGCACCCTGGTGTAAAACACGCTACAAAATCCATCTCTTACGCATTAAAGATAAAAAAGAGATCAGGTCCAAATCCGTAAATTGTTTGGATGCCTGAGCGGCTGTCACGCTTGTTCATTCTGTGTGGTTCGTGGCACGGTAATCACGATAGGAGACGCAGATCCTCCCCTTGTGTCGCAGATTTAATCTAAGCGTGGGGTAGGGGGAGGGGAGCGTGCCACTCTCAATTTCCTCTTACAATCCCGTGGTTGGGTAGTAAAGGATCCGAGAGATGGAATGTCTCGATGGAGGCTGTAGGTAGGAAGCACAGCTGCTCTAATAAGATGTCTTGAGAAGTTCATGCCTCAAATCTATCTTCTTGTTCTTTCTTCGTACTTCTGTTCTTCCTTCTTTGTTGATGTTAAGGAGTATCTTTTCTTCTTTACATCCATGATCATAAATAATCTACTATCTATCTGTTTCATCTAAAGTTGTGATCGTCTGTCCCACCTCTTAGTCTTATGTTCAACCCGTTTGATCTCTCCTTTGTAAATTCTCTCTTCATCATTCTACCTCCATCCTTGATTTTTTTTGTGGATATCTTTCTAAAAGAGAAAAAATTTGCCCATTTACATCTTCCTGTCCTACCAGCTTCTATAATACTTTTTCTGTTTCATTCTTTTATTTGTGTTATTTTCCTTTTTTCCCCTTTTTTTCTTCTCTTTTTTCTTCTCTTTTTTCTTCTCTTTTTTCTTCTCTCTTGAAAAAATCGTCTACAAGATCTCTCTTTCTCCCGAATCATTACTCTCTCCACTTCTTTAGACTTACTCCCTACATAACCTAAATCTCCCTCTCCCTAATTCACTCCTCCATCCTCTATTGCTTCTACCTCTCTCTCTGTATCTCTCTCTCCATCTCACTAATGTTTTCCCTCTCTCCCTTCCTCTTTGTCTCTCTTCTGTCTCTCCACCTTGCTATTTCTCTCTGCCTCTCCCTACCCCCCCCCACTCTCTCTCTCTCTCTCTCACCTTGCTTCTCTCCCCCCTCTCTCTCTCCACCTTGCTTCTCTCTCTCTCTCTCTCTCTACTCCTCTCTCTCTCTCTCTCTGTCTCTCTCTGTCATGTCTCTCTCTCTCTCTATCTCTCTCTCTCTCTCTCCCTGCCTCTTGTCTTCCCTTCTCTGTCTCTCTCTGTCTCTCTCTGTCTTCTCCCATTCCTTCTCCCTGTCTTCTCCCTGTCATCCTCCCTTCCCACCCTTCCAAATTCCACTCTCCTGTCAAACCTCAAACATCTTCACCATCCTATTTAACTCTTAATATGAATTTGATAATTGGGTACAGCCTTCTCCAACCCCCTTCCTGCCCACCCTAATCTCATTCCCATTGCTCGCCTAGTCTGGATATCATTCTCCATTTATTAGGATTCACATGAAAGCTTCTGGCAGAAAGGAGGCACTCTTTTATATATCTTGTGTCTCCCCAACATTGAACCAGTCCATGGTTGCCAAAAGAACATGAGAAACATTAGGGCAAACTCACGATTTCTCTATTTTCCTATCCAAGATATAGGACGTGATGTAATTTAACACTTCTACCACAGTCCACTGTCTGTACTGTTTAATCATTGATCATCATCTACAATGTACAAAAGTAATTTTTATTACATTGTGATTCAGATGGATAAGAAAAAGGCTTATCAACTTATTTTCATTTATCCAGGGAAAATGTTACTGCCTAAGTGAATTATAGTGATATATACAGTAGGTGGCCGTGCAGTGGCACATATAAATGTAAATTCAAGAATTAGTATACATCACAAAAACTTGAATGCCTACAAAGTATTAAAGTGTTGTCCACGAAGGCATTATTTTTAACTTTGTAAGAAGAGTTAAGAAGAGGACATAATTTCTGCTGTAGCCTTTGCCCTGACTCTTCATCTGCACCTTAACTTGGATAAGTCATACCTCCATCTTAAGGAGAGTTTATTTTTTTACTTATCATAGGAAGTATGGGCCCTCTAACATCTTTTAAATTATTATTATTATTTTATTATTTTTGTTGTTTTGAAAATCATATTTTATTGAGGAAAATCGTACTGTTGTATTTACTTCTAAAAATCATACAAAATACAAGAGACAAAACAATACAAGGTCAATGAGAGGAAGCGATACAGAGACACAGTGAAAGTGCGAGTGGGAAAGAGGGAAGAGGTAATAAGAATAGTACAAGGAGATAAATAAGATGCAGGGAAAGAGATAGAGAGAGCAGGAGATTACTATGAAGTATTAAGCGTCTCCTGTGCCTGGGAGGTGAATAGTGAACTAATTCACTGTAACCCTTGAATATCTCCTTCCAGTATAACTGATTGGGGCTTTGCAGGTGGACCACTACATCGGGGTTCCCCTTACTCTTATACAAATAGTGCAATGGGTTCTTAACGTGCAAAGATGATGACTCTCCTCTACATGGCGCCTACTTTGTAACGTCTTATCCGAGGGACAGAGGTTTTTTTCCACTTAATATAGCCTGCGTCTATAAAACAGGGTAGGGGAATGATAACACAGAATGCGGCTTCAGTTTTCTGCCTGGGTTGGATTCGAACCCACGATCTTTGGTTCGACAGGCAGACGCTTTTCCCGACTGAGCCAAGTTGCCTCCTCAACTATTTAAAACTATCTTTGTTTTTCTTCTTTCAGTTGTAAGGGATCCTCTCACCCTATCAGTGGACTTCATGGTGAGGTACGTGGGGATGATTGCCTCAGCTCAGGGTCTACAACACTCACAGGAAGACCATCTTGATCTAATCCAAGCCCTGGACCAGGCACAGGTAAGACCAAGGCCCCATTTCACAAAACTTTTCATCAATAACAAGTTACAAGCTACTGTTATAAGCTACTTAAACCTTGCTTCTGATTGGTCATCGGTTTGTCACTGAATTTTGTAATTTGTCATAGAAAAAAGGCTTTGTGAAATGGGTCCCTGAACCAGGTAGTAGCTTGATAACTTGATAACTCAGTGGATTCAGGGCTCATCAAAGTGTAATCCCGTCAATTTCATCACCATTACCACCATCATCACTGTCATCATTTTCATTGTCATCATCATCATCGCCATTGTCATCACTATCATCATCAATCAACATCATCATCATCATCATCAACATCATCATCATCATCAACATAATCATCGTTGTCGTTGTCATCGCCATAATAATAATAATGAAAACAACATTTATAGTGCGCACATATCCACCCCAAGGGATGCTCAAGGCGCCTTAACAAATTGGAAAATTGTTACCCTGGCTTTAGCTGTGCTGCCATTACGGCGCTCTAGCATTTCCAGGAATTAATTCATGCCAGGTATATCATCATCATCAACATCATCCATATGCACAATTTTTGATAGTTTCACAAGAGTGACCTTGCGGGCAAGATCTTCTAGCATCTTAATCTCATCTCTCTGTTTCATTCTCTGTCCATCAGATGGATAGGTAGTTCAAGTTTCATCATGATCATCATCATTATTATTATCATCATCATCATCATCATCATCATCATCATCATCATCTTCATCATCCTCAACATCATCACCATCATCATCATCATCATTATTATTATTATTATCATCATCATCATCATCATCATCATCATCATCATCATCATCATCATCATCATCATCATCATCATCATCATCATCA